>JASDQU010096510.1:0-21755 GCA_032191745.1 Picea mariana | reverse complement strand
CCTTCATCTAATTATTCTACAATTAAGCATGGGTTCTCCTACTCCACAAAGCATCTTCCCGTGAGGTCTTTCACCATAAGGGGACCACTTTGGAGTTCATCCATATTTACTTCTTATCAACCATGAAAAAACAATAATGATTTATATTTACATAAAACAATATTGGGTCCATTTACCTAAACCTTTGTGCTGCGGGACTTTCTTCAAGGGTTGGCATCAATGACAACCAACCTTAATCAACAAGTCGCTAGAGCGACCAAAGTTCGTCGTTAAAACGACCAACCTGGAATATTGGTCACTAGAGTGACCAACATTTGGGCCTCGAAAAAAAAAAGTATATTTATTACAAAAAAAGAAAAAACAAATACGACGAAATTCTAAACTGTCGTAATATTTTGTCGTAATTTGTGCCCAATGTAGTAGTGGCTTGGCGTTTGCAATATCATCTCTATGCTTTGTTCTTGTCTTGGTCATGGTTCTAGAAGGTCCTATGCCACAAGCAGTGGAGGGAGAAGCTTGGCCTCCTCTTGATGACAATGCTTGCACACCTACAGACATCCTTCTCTCTGACATGACTCTCTCAGCCATTAGTTCAGTCAAAACTTCTTCAACTACTTTCTCAACAGCGCTAAGCTCGTCCAACATACAAGCTTGGGTCCACTAGCTTAGGTGTGAAAATGAAATCTAAGATTACGATGAACAGTAAGGCAACAAGACAATGATTGCAGGGTGAAGTAATCTCAAGGTTTGAGCTCAAATTCTTAGTTAGCAAAAAGTATTCTAGGTGCATGGCATGACGGACTAAGTAGGGAAACTTAGCAATGGTTTTCTTCTAACGGATATGGGGCCTACATTAACTCTGTTCTATCTATTCTGGTGTTTTTCAATGGTCTAGAGGGAACACATAATTGCTTTTCAACCCATTCAGGGAAGAATTCGAATGGGTATATCGGTCCAACAACTATATTACTGCGCCATGGCGAAGTGCCAGATGTCATTGTTCTGATATCTCGGTGAAGCTCAATTCTTGTGATTTTCCTTCTGTGAAGTTCCTTCTAGAGTCATTTGTAGCTTTTCGATTTTGGCCCTCTTCTTACTTAGCTTCCTAGACTTTTTCCCAGTGAGCTTAGTCTCAGTCACCCTCTTTCCATTATGAATCTTATCTTCTCTTGACATAGTCACTTCGTGTTGCCTAGGATCTTTCCTCATATCCAAGGGTAATACTCCTTCATCATATGGGTTAGATATTTTGGTCTTCTGTGGTTCCTTTAATGCTCTTATAGCTTCGACATCTAGGTTCTTGGTGTTTAATAGCATAGATCTATTCTCTTGTTCCTCCATCAAGTAGGTAATCCTTCTAGTCATAAATTCCATGATTTCTTGCTTCTTTTGTTCCAGGGATTCCTTTTCTTCTTTCTCTGTATCTGGTCTTTTTCAATCCAGGTCTTTCCTAGAAAATATGGAAATGGGGAATGATCCTCAATAAATCTAAAGACTTCAAACTCTTCCTCTATCGAAGTTCCATGGGTATTCATAGCTATCTAGGTAATTTTTCCACATAGGGTTACCATTTTGCCTTTAAATAATTTGATGGTTTCCCAAGGGACCAGAGCAGGCCTTCCTATGGTTTCCCAAGTTATTTCTGTCATAATATTCATCAATGTTCCCTCATCCAGGGCACAGTCAATGTCAAAGTCTCCTATTCTTAGTTCGATTTTTTCCTGTTCTTTGAAGATCTCTGACAAACTGACATCCTTATGATCATCTAGGTTTTCTTTTATTTTCAGTAACATGATCTCTAATTCTTTCTGGGGTTCTTCCATAATTTTAGTCTCTTGATCTCCTTCAGAGTTAGCTTGTTCCATATTCAGTTTTTCAAGTCTAGCAATCATTCTAGGGAAATCCAATACTTCATGGTCCATAGATTTACAATAGAGGTAGCTAGGGTTTCTCCCAGGTCATTCCTTAGAAAAATGGCCTGGTCTTCTGCAACTGTAACAAAGAGTTAATCCACGTTTTAAGATTTATGTGGTGAGGGTTTTCAAATTCATTTGCCGGAGAATCCACAGTTAGTGTCATTTTGTCATCGACGTTTCGAATCTAGTTATCCTACTGATCTGGATTCGAAACATCGATGACAAAATGACACTAACTGTGGATTCTCTGGCAAATGAATTTGAAAAGAGTTAATCCATCTTTCTCTTCAATGATCCCCAACTCTTCTTGTACTGGGCACTAGGATCATAATGGTTGGCCTGCAAAACTTTCTTTCTAGGATCCTGCATCCACTTGTTAGTCTAGACATTATTTCTATGCATAGGTATAACATATCTATCATTATACTTATCATATCTATTCATATCAAACTTTCTTTCATCTATTAATGCCCTAGCTTTTAAGCTAGGACAGAATCTATCAAAGATACCTAGATCCATGTTCTAGAAATAAAAAATTTCACTTATCTACAGAGCACAAAGCTTCCAGATCTAAGAACTTTTGACTATTCTTACCTTTATTAGACCACAGAGCTTACAGATCTTACCTCTTTTCTGCAGATCTGACTTCTTTCATTCAAAAATTTCCACTTTTACTTTTCTTAGAGCACAGAGTGTTCATATCTCGCTTCTTTTCTTCGGATCTAATTTTCCTTTCTTCATATCTGACCGTATTTCTGGAACAAAGTTGAACAAGTCAAGTAAAAATCTATGCACTAGGGAAACATATCTATGCACAGAGATTTCTTTTACACAACGTTTCTTTTTCCTCAGTTCCCAACAATCACAGTTTCAGGTCCTGGCAACGGAACCATTTGTTGGCATAGGGGTAGACCTCTGGTTCAATGCTTAAGAGTGCACCAAAAAAATCCTAACTACCGGCCCTTTCAGAAAAACCTGCGAAGTAGATGAAGTCTCACCCAAGGTAGAGGCAGAGGTGGTTTCAGGACTCAAGTCTCTAAAACCTTAGCTGGGACACCGATCTGTGATTATATCTATTACAAGGCACTTAACATAGATCATTCATCTATATTTAACCCTTATGGTACTTAGCATATGGCACAAAGCATCGCAGTGAATACTTAGACTAAATATGATTCAGTACTTAGCCACAAAGCATAGATTAGATTCAACAGATCAAGCACTAAACATATTATATATCAGATCTAACATTCATTCATATATAATAAGCACAGAGCATAGCTAGATCTACTTAATCATAGAAAGCACTTAGCCAAAAGGAAAAACACTTAGGTCAAAGCACAGAGCACATTACACAGAGTTACCTTGGTTCACGCCCACCCTGGGGCTACATGCACAAAGTCTTTCTCTTTATACTATCTCAGTCAAGAAGTTATAGCATAGAGCTTCAATGACCCTTACTTCACACAGGATAGAAGATCTGCACAGCTCGTTATATCCTTTTTCCTTGCACTCAGCACAAAACCACAACAACTTGCACTTAGCCTTCCGATATCCTTACAATCATGCATAGAGCACTTGTGATACACATCTGATCACACAGATCCAGCTACTAGCACTTAGCCTTTAGCTATACATTTTCACTAAGTTGTCTCTCCTACTTACATTGCCTAAGTATCTATTTATAGATTACAAAATGGGCCTAAACGTGGGTAAACCCATGGTCCGACACCCATTTCCCTTTACATCAACCCAAAATCCCTAAAAGGTACCCAAAAATAGGTCTTGTTTGCTTCACGTTGTGCTCCATCTTTCGTAAGCTGTTGCAGTCCCAAAATGGTCAAATATGATCAAGTATACTTCAAAACTTGGTCAAGGGCCAACAATGGCATAACTATGGATGCATTATTTTCCGCCCCTTGTACACCTGTTGTCTCATATTTAAAAGAAGAAATGGTTGAAGAAAATAATCAAGATATTGCTCTTTTCTCTTTGCAAGATAAAAGAGTTATGTTCTCACCTACTCCTAAAGAGTATTCAGAAGTAGAAAGCATAGGCTGCCAATATTCTTATGAAAGCGAAAGCTCCTACCAAGAGAAACATGATAGAGAGAAAGAGCCATCCATGGATATACATGAAGAGACTTCTTGCTCTCAACTAGAAGATGTTATCGGAGAAGACAAAGGAGAAATGGAGGAGCTAAAGGTGCAGTTTAACTCTTGTCTTGAACCTGCAAATGAGCAAGTATCACCTGGGATCAGCTGACCTGCATTAGTCCTCTACCCACCTGTACACTCTAAGAACATAGAATGGCGGGTGAGAAACAAGGAAGTGCAGGAGGTAATTTCTTACCAGTTGATCTTTCATGATTATAAATTTTGTGACCCTGTGGGGTTGTATATGGAGTTGTGTTTTTCAAAAGCACTGGAGCCTAGAAGGTTATTCATATTATCATCACTTAGGGGTATGGTTGGTGTTCCAAATCATGTTTTTGTTCTGTTTTCATTCTTCCCTTACCTTTTGTGGATCATTTGCAGCAAAGAGAAGAATTATATTACCGATCAATCTGGGTGGCTATGGTGGAAGTTTTCTTTCACCTAGCGTTTTGTAGAAATTAGTTAGCCTAGGATTATACATAAATAAGATATTTCTGGATCCCATGTGTTTGTCTAGAATGTCAACAGGTAAAGGCTAAACATAGACATCCAACAGGATTACTACAACCACACTCTATTCCGGAATCGAAATGATAGATTATTTCGATGGATTTTATTGTTGGATTGCCACTGACGGCAAGGAGACACGACTCGATTTTCATAGTAGTAGACACTATGACACATAGTTCTCACTTTATTCATGTGCATGTGATGACATAGCTAGAGTTTTCATTAGTGATATTGTGAGGTTGCATGGTGTTCCTAAGAGGATTATATCCGATCGAGGATCGGTGTTTACTGGACAATTCTGGACGAGTTTCCAAGAGGCCCTAGGAACCCGACTTAACATTAGTGATGCGTATCACCTGGAGACTGACGGGAAGACCGAATGAACGAATTAGACCTTGGAGGACATGTTGCACATGTACATGATGGACCAACAAAATCATTGGGAATAATTCTTGCCTCTGATAGAATTTGCTTATAACAACAGTTACCAAAGCACCATTAAGATGGCACCTTTCGAGTTTCTTTATGGGAGACCATGTTAGATGCCTTTGAGCTGGGATCGGCTTAAGGATAGGGTCCTGGTGGGACCAGAAGAAATCGAAGAAATGGAAGAGAAAATTCAAACAATAGGACAAAGGATTAAAGAAGTGCAAGATCGGCGAAAGAGTTATGTCGATGGGCACTGTGTCGACCGTAGTTATGTGGTTGGTGATCGAGTCTTCTTGTGGGTTAAACTGCATAAGAGATCAATCAAGTTTGGAAAGGGAGCTAAACTCTCTCCTAGTTTCATGGGACCTTTAGAGATTATGGAGAGGAAGGGGCCTATGGCCTATCGACTAGCCTTGCCTGATTCTTTGAGTTGTATATACGATGTTTTTCATGTATCAGTTTTGAGACATTATATTAGTGATTCCACACATGTTATCGACATGATTTCCTTGTAGGTATCGGATGAGGGGGTGCTCATGGCTAAACCGATCTACATCTTGGATCATCGCATTCGACAACTATGGCGTCAAATAGTAGATTAGGTCAAGGCCCAGCGGGACAACTATAGTCCTCACTCGACAACCTGGGAGGATGCATATGATATGCACCAGTAGTTTCAATTTTTGTTTGATAGATAAACTTATGATACTATGATACACATTATTTTGGCACTTATATTTTGAAACTTTGAAACAAATTTTATACCAAGAGGGGGTGTATGTAACATCCCACTCTTGCGCATGCTGAGTGAACTTATTCTTTGAGGACACTTGCTCACAAGTGATCCAAATTATTATACTATTAAAAATTTGATTTTGATTATGAGGCATTATGGTTTGATGACATGTTGTTTTGCTGCATTGACTTGCACAGGTGCTATTGACTCGGTTTTACTGAGTGTGCAGGATTTTGGACCTCAAGGATGCAGAGGCATTGATGGAACCCCTAGGACTCTGGATCGAGTCAGGGAGTGAACTATTGGGGTTTGATTGTTTTATATGTGATATTAGTGCATCAGATTGGATGATATGATTATGGATATATTTCTGACATGATTTGTTAATGATGTAGGCTGATGATAGCTAGCCAACCAGACTCACATGTGGAGTAGAGGGGTCATGCATGACTACCAGAGATGTTGAGAGAGAGGTGTGGACAACAGCCCTGCCACAACCTACTAGCACTCCCACCATGGCTTGAACTGAAGGTTGACGACTACCTAGTTCGAGAAGACCCACGATGTCATGAGGGCCAACTACAACAGTCTCTCATGATGATTTTAAGGGGTGCACAATAAGTCAGGGACCTTATTCCTTAGAGGCCCTTAGTCTCCCATAAGATCACCTGGTGGAGTATTGACTCCAAGGGTTTTTTATGTCTACCAAGTCATTCAAGAGGCGAGTGGCACCCTTGGAGCACGTGGTGCATCCTGAAGGGCACACCGTGCAATAAAAAAGGAAAGAGGCAAGTGGCACCCTTGGAGCACGTACTGTGTCCTGAAGGGCATGTCGCACAAGAGAAACAGAAAGAGGTGAGTGGCACCCTTGGAGCACCTAGTGCGTCCTGAATGGCACGTCACGTTGTTATTTAATAATTGGATAGGATAGATGGATTTAGGATGAATAACATGTTAAGTAAGATTTAAAACTTTTCCCCTAATAAAATGTTGCCCAGCCTAGGAAAATAAATTCTAGGTCTAAATTATACTTGTGATAAAAAATTTATCTATTTATTAAAACTATATATATATATATATATATATATATATATATATAATAAATAAAAATGATAATCTTCATTAATCTTGTGACAAGAAGGGGCTAAGCAATTAAATTGATTTATAAAAACATTTTGGGATAAAATTTAAAAAGGCGAAATAATTGTTTTACTATATTATGCTAATTAAAAATTATTCATTAAAAAGAAAAAGGGAAAAGGGTAAGTTTTTGCACATGCCTTTTTGAGTTTAAATAAAAAATGGAAAGAGGGAAATCTAAAATAATTAGATAACTAGGAAACACAAGGGAAAAAAAGAAGATAGTCTAACTTAGTAAGGTATCTAGCATTTAAGAACTTTTTAATTTAAACTCAACTAGTAAATTAATAAGGGGGAAAGTCACTAACTCTGGTAAGGGGATATGGGGACACCTAGGAGCGATTCTAGGAGTGCCTTTAGGTGAGTGAGGGAAATAGGGATAATTAATTAATTAATGAATTTAATTTATGGAGGAATGTAGGGGATGGATGACACATGTACAGGGAGGATTTTTTTATGAATTAAAATATTAAACATTTAATTAAATGGGATTTGGGGAAAGTAAAGGATTTCAAAAATTTATATAATGGAGGGAGGAGAAGGATGATGGATCTCTTCTGTGATGTGTAATGTTACACTACAGAAATTTATACTTGAATGACTTAGCTTGTGGGAGTTAGGATACCCATATCAGTGAGGAGTGGTAGCTCGGCCTTGTGAGGCAAGCTGGGAGCTAGGTGATTCTCTGGTTAGTGTGTGTGGCCCCTTTGCGACTCGAGGGAGCTAAGGGGGAAGAAGAGTACCCCTAGCGTTGGCTGGGAGGTACCAGTGAAGTCTCATCGGTCGGCAAGCAGGAGTTGCATGGAGCGCGCGGGACATCAACTCAGAGTGGGTGATTGGGCAAGGGTACGCTTCCTTTATTTCTGTGTGGTAGATTTTTAGTATGATTTATGCTTTCAGTTTTGTATGCTTAATTAGGTAAATAATATGATAGTCTTAGCGTTCTAGTTGATGACTAAAATTTCCCCATAGCCTTAGCTTGATGTTGATTGATTTCCCTTGGCCTTCGCTCCCTGCATGTCTTGACCATCCTGAGGTTTATTGATTGCGATGATTTTGGTTCATTTTTTCCTTCCTCCCTAGCTCATTAGTCTGTGCCTGAGCAGTCTTCTCAGAGCCTGATCTACGGTCGTCGCTTGTGCATTAATAGACCTATGGATCTCAATGCCCTGCTTTTCTGTGTGTGGATGATGAGAAAAGGATGTTCCTGTCAGCCATCTACATCTGTTGTTTTTCCTTGGCTAATTGTTGGCTTTCACCTTCATGCGTTTAATTAACCCTGCAAAATTTGATTGATGGTGAATTTTTATTTAAACTCAACGTTTTTATATCTCGTTTTATACCTCATTTTTATATCTTGTTGGATAAATCCTTGCTCTGAGTTTGATTGCCTTGGACTGCTATTATGTGAGACTGCGTTGAAGGTGACTATGTTTTATTCTTTTGATGGAAATCAGGGTGAGGTATTATCACTCAGATTGTTTGTCTCATGATTTGTACAGCAATACCCACAACCCAACCATTCTTTGGTCAGTTGTGTTACATGTTTTAGTCAACCAAACTACCAATGTGAAATCGTACATCTACATTTGTTTTGTGTGTCTTCCTTCTTGATGAAACACAGCCAATTCGAGGGATTGCATCTTAGGACAGTAAATCTTAATCACTTGTATGATGGCGTTGTTTTGGACAGTAAATATTAACCTAGCATGATTGTGTATCTAAATGTTGACAACAATTTTCATGTAATGGTGACGAGGTATTTATCTTGTACATAGTGTGAATGTGTTTTTAGTTGATTCTCTGATAGCGTATGATTATGTCTGGTACTTATCTTGTGATAATTCATTTTTACAACAAATCCCACCCCCACATTCCTGTTCCTATTTTCTCTCTTTTAAAACCATGAATTTAACCCAACGAGTTACCTCACTTAACTCAGCGTTCATGTAGCTTACCTGACGCCTCTTTTTGACTCTGCAATTTATGTATATTTATATAGTTAGATTCTCTTCTAAACAGTCATTTGAATTTATTTAAGCAGTCCCTTCCACCTTGCTTGTTCACATCACGATTTTTCTAAGTTTGTATTCCACAGCTCATTCCTGAAAATTTTGAAGCCACACGAGTTAATTGTTGCCTTGATTGTGTTGGGTTGGTGAATTTATTACCCTGTGATTTTTGAAGAGGTTTCCTAGCCTGAAACTTTGATTTTCTTTTTACTTGAAGGCACTTCATTGCATGTAATTACTGCTCTAATATTTTTACTTTTAAAGACAGCTCTAGTGGCCTGTGTGCCTAGAAATTGCCCTTGGTCTGCACCTCATTACTGACTTACCCTAGTTCTGCATGATTACCCTCTCTAAGAGTGTGTTTTCATGTTTTAATGGCATGTGTATGGTGCGTTGTCATCTGTATAGTACCTGTGTTTTAACTTGACAATAAAATGTTAATTTTGATTATGCAATTCTTGAGTTTGACGGAAATAACACTCACATGTTGGTGCAACCTTGGACAGTGGAACATTAATTGGGACAGCTCCCTTTTAGTGGCTAGATGATAGCATTCCCAGACCTCCAGTTTAGTCATGGACAGATGTTTCGACCCTAACACTTTTATTTTGGCTAGATAGCTTTTCAGAATATTTTTCATTAATTAGCACCTTAATCATAAGCTTTATGCATGATAATGAGAATGTTCTTTTATTATTTTGGTAATTCTAAGAATAGATTGCATTAATGGTTAGTAGTTATGTTAATCACCATGTTAATTGCAATGTTAATTGCCATGTTATTTTCCATGTTAATTTCCATGTTAAATGCTACAGCGATGATAATTGCTACAACAATGTTACTGGTTATGATAATTGCCATGTTAATTGCAATGTTAATTTCCATGTTATTTTCCATGTTAATTGCCATGTTAAATGCTACAACAATGATAATTGCTACAACAATGTTACTAGTTATGTTAATTGCCATGTCAATTGCTATGTTAATTATTAGGTTAATTGCCATGTTATTTTCCATGTTAATTTCCTCGTTAACTGCTACAACGATTATAATTGCTACAACAATGTTTGGTTATGTTAATTTCTATGTTAATTGCAATGTTAATTGCTATGTTAATTGCTATGTTAATTGCTATATTAATTTCCATGTTAATTGCCATGTTAAATGCTACAGCGATGATAATTACTACAACGATGTTAATGGTCAACAGTTTCCTTCTTAATGTTAATAGCCAACTAGTTATTTGGGTACGATTACTATAGATAGACGACATGTGTTATTTAATTGGTTTGCAAGTGTTATAATTGTACCATTCTACATTGATATGGTTAATGTGGTTATATATTGTTAATTGATAGTTAGATTGTAATTTTGGGATTTATTTAGAATTTCCCAATTAGATGGTGATTAATGATTAAATGATATTAGTGAGTATTGACCAGATTGTAGATTGAACTTGTTGAATTAAATTGTAATTAATGATTAAATGAGATTGGTGAGTTTTGACTAAACTGTAAATTATACTTGCTAAATTAGAGTTCACCTAATGTTAAATTAGATTTGTAATCATTAGCATTATACTTGACGAATAAGTGAAGTTGTTGGCAAAGTTGTGTAACATCTTGCATTTTCTTGTTGACGTCATCCTGCGTCTCATCGACCTGTTGCCTAGGGTATGTGTGTAACCTTCTTGTTAGTAAGACTCCTAGCGTGTCAAAGTTATCTAGAGTCCTAGATCTAGGTAGGAAGTGTTGCGCCAAGGTTATTGATGTGTCTATCACCTGGGGACGACATGATTCCTAATGATGGGATCATGGCGCACCCTGTTGGATAGCGGTGAATGATAACTTGGTTGGAGTTGGTGTCTTCCATGTGAGAGTTGTCGAGCATTGTAAGTTTGTTTGTGGCACATGGGTTGAACGCCTTCATGTGTTTGGTTCACGCACCTTGAGGCTCTAGTCTTGTTTGTCAAGGTCATTTTGTCAGGAGGGGGATATTGTCCCTTAGCTTGCAGGCGTGGTCATGTTTTCTTCGGGCAGGTATTCTTTTTCTCCTTGTTGTTCTATGCATGTTTCACCCAGACTCTCTTGTGCTAGTGCGTGGAGTCATAGTAGCCTATTTCCTGGACTGCATGCTTGCGTTCATCATCAGTTGTGTGGTTAACTATTGTCATTATCGCCTTCTTGCAAAAAAAAAAAAAAACCTTTGCACTTCTGCTTCGCTTGTAGTCGTATAGAGAGGTTTTTACACTTCAGAGGAGAAATCATAACAAAATCACATCCTTCAAAATTGCGATTGGAGAGACCTTAGAGAGGCAAGAGGACATCAAGAGGGAGTTGTTCAATCATTTTAACCAGCTCTTCAGAGATATAGAGGAGAGTAGGGATGACGTGATTCAAAGGATAATAGAGGCCATTCCCAAGTTGATATACCTAGAGGCCTCATGAGATTTGCAACACTAGAAGAGGCAGATATGACAAGAAAATAAATGGATGCAGGAAAGGAACCAGGACTTAACAGTTTCACCATTGATTTCCTTCAAGCTCATTGGAAATCCATTGGTTGAGATATTTGGGAATTCATAGAATAATATTGTTCATCAAAATCCATTCTTCAAGCTTTTAATACAACTTTCATGAAATTGATTCCTGAGGACTATGAGGTGAATACTATAGATAATTTTCATCCCATTTATCTATGTAATGTTATTTACAAAACCATAACCAAATTAATATCCAATAGGTTAAAACCCCTCTTGAATAATATCATCTCTCAGGAGCAAAGTGGCTTTGTTGAAGGACGAAAAATCCTTGATGGGATAACCATATCTCATGAGGCCATAAACTCCTTAAAAACCAACAAGAAACCCAGAATGTTGATCAAACTAGATATGTCCAAAGCTTATGACCACCTGAATGGGAATTTCCTTAAGAAAATGCTAGAATACTTTGGTGTTGGAGTTGATTGGATTCTATGGGTTACAAACTTAGTGTCCTTGACTTTCTTCTCAATCCTGATTAACAAATCCTCTTCTCAGTATTTCAACCCATATAGGGGCATCTTATAAGGTGATCCCTTGTCCCCTTAACTTTATATCATATTGATCAAGGGGTTGGGGTGCTTCATAGAGAAGACACTTTCAAAATGGTTAATCAAAGGGCTCGCCTTATATCCTCAAACTTACTCATTGTCTCAACTCCATAATCCTTGGACCTAAAAAATATTCTATGTGTGTTTATGAAATCCTCGGGGACTCTAATCAACTTGTCCAGATCACATATTTTCTTCTTTAACTCTCCTTTTTCTATCCAACAAAATATCGCCCACATTTTAGTATTTTGGCGAGATTCTCTACCCTCGAAGTGTTTGGAGGATCCTTTACTTGACAAAGCCATCCATAATCTGTCCTTGGAGGAAATTTTAGCTAAGTTGGAAGCCAAATTGACAAGTTGGACACACTACTTCTCATACTCCCAGGGAGGATCCTTTTTATTAAATTTGTTCTAATGTCTATGCCCCTATATTTATTCTTTGTGATGGTAAATCCAACGAATATAATCAAGAAGATAAAAAACTTACAATGTTCTTTTCTCTAGGGAGGGGTAGTGAAGGAAAATAAATGGGCTCTGGTGGAATGGGACAAACTCGACACCCCTACAACCCTTTGTAGACTTGGCATTATAAAACCCCAAAACATGGGTCAGTCACTAGCAACAAAAATCTGGTGGAGATGGTTAAAGAGATCAAAAGCCTTATGATCTAAGGTATAAAAAGTCAAATATGCACCTGATATCCCACAGGATGAGCTGATCATATTGGATGGGGAGCACCCAGGCTCCCTCATTTAGAGAAATGCATGGAACAATAGGGGGTTGGTACAACAATAGAGTTTATAGGAGGTGCATGATGGGAAATTGACCCTCTTCTGGGAAGATGCATGGGAGTAAGAACCAGTCCTAAGGGAGAATGAAAAATGCCAACAGATAAACACTTCCATGATGCATGAGGAGTGGACTAAAATTTTCCATTATTGGAATGAAATATGTGACAAAATGTTGTCTTATGATAGGATTTGGAAAAAAGAGCGGGTGGCCAATTGAGTGGGATGCTTGAGTAAAAAATAAATTGGAGGAAAAGCTACAGGATAGAAAGATTCAATCAAGGACAGGTTAAGACATCTTGAGATTGGGAAGGAAAGGGGATGGAAACTTTAAAGTTCAGAATGCTTATATATTGGTTGTAGGTTTTAAGGAGGAGAATAAATGAGAAATGTGGAAAAAAATATGGCACTTATCCTAGCGTCCAAATATATCGATATTCCTCTGGTTATTGGTGAGTTGTAAAGCCTTAACTTGAGACTCCATTATCAGAATATGGTATGAAGGGCCATCCATTTGTATGATGTTTCAAGCAGAGGGGGGGGGAATAGACCATCTCTTTAGCACTTGCAGAGAAGCTTCATCCCTTTGGGATAAAGGAGAAACATTATTCATATGCTCATATAGGATTAGAAATGGCATGACCAAAACAATGGAAGACTGGAGGCAGGTCCCCTTTGCTAATCCTATTCTCGATAGGGTCTAGAAAAAATTCCCAAGATTTTTCTCTTTATAATGTATGGAAGGAAAGGTCTTCAAGTAGTTTCAGTTGATGGGTGAGAAGGTATGGCATCTTATTCATTCTAATGTGCAAGAGTCAATAACCTCCTCAACATGGTCAAGTGATGATGGGGTACTATCAGGGGTTGAGGATGAAATTTTTAATAATTGGAAGTAGGAGATATTCTATAATCAGAGCACCCTTGCTCAAAAATACCTTAGTACAAGGTCTAAGGAGAAGTGGGAACCACTGCCCCACCCCACAAAGGTTTATCAGAAGTTAAATTTTGATGGGGTATCAAAGGGAAACCCAAGACCATCTAGGGTAGGGGACATTTTCTGCAACTCTTTTGGGAGATATAATCTATATATGCAATCATACTTTGGCACAATTTGAATAATGGAGAAGAACTTGCAAGTATAATAAGAGGATTGTGTACTTCCCAGGAACAGGGATATATTTCGTTAGTTGTAGAAGGTGACTCCCAACTATTTATTTTATCTCTGAGGAAATTAGTGAATGGCACACACCATGAAAAAATTTCCAATAATTGGAGACTCTCCTTTGGGTTGTATTATGTAGCACAATTGATTATCCTTATCCCAGTGTTCATACCGTGACATGTTCGAATAAAGGAAAATGCAATGGAAATTTGTTTGGCTAATCCAGGAGTGGTTCAGAAAAACCAATATAAAGCATGGAACTGGTTGAATTCCATCCCCTTTGTGTTCCAGGAGGAAGTCCCATTGCCTTAATGATTTGGAAATTTAGGCCCCGGATGAGGTGACATCAGTTGGGGTTAGGAACACCCATGTGGTGCCCAATGCAACCAATTTGACATATGGGAGGATTCAACCAGGCATAGTGTCTCCAAATAATTCAACAAGGAGGGTGGTGAGTGTAAACTTCGAATAGGGGAGTACAACCCTATGAGTTCCTACATTTGAACTGATGGTAACCATTAATCAGGGCCATGTTCAGTACAAAGCAAGGATGAAACATTTGAAGCTACATAAGTGGAAGATTAATGAAGGGATTACTGTGGGAGGCCAAAAGAATAATCATGGGATGAGGAGGAGTTTAGGAGTTCTGTCAATGATGATTTTATCTATGTTAACTTGGTCGGGGGGGTGGAAAATTCAAGCTGGAGCTATCCCAAAGGGTTGTCCATGGAAGAATAGGGAGACTTGGATTCAGGGATAATTTTAAGGATGGAAATTTATATTAAAATGTAGAAACATGGGCTAATCTTACTATTCTTTAATATGAGAAAAGTAAAATGTTTGGCGATAGTTTTGTAAAAATATTCAAATTTCTAAAGATTTTATATAGTTTCCATAAAGTTTTGGTGAGTTTTAAGGTAAAATAATTTTATACTATGGAATTTGTGTGAATCGTTTTTAGAAAAATGGAAATTGGCGAATCTTTTTTGGGAAAAAATCATGGAAAATTATCTTGTTAGCGAAATTTAGCCCCTAAAATCATCTATGCTTGGATTGTGGGGGATAACTCAATGTGGGTTCCTCATCTTCGCTTGGGCCTTTTCACCTTGGGAATTTTCAAGATTTGAGGATTCCTGAGTCTCAAAGTTGTAGAGGTTGTGTATAGTTTAAGGGGACGATCAATTTTTCTATCTCTTTGGAGGAAGAGAGAGTCTTGAAACTGATCTTTGGATTGGAGCTTGAGCTTGAGGTTGTGGTGAATAGGGAATTGTTGTTGGGGAAGAAATAGGGTAAATCCCATCAATTGTTTGTGCATGGTCATGACTCTTAGGATGACCAAGGGATATGGAAAGAGAGGATGAGCGAAAATAATGGGATTGAGGAGGAATGATACATCCTCATCCTCCCAACACTCTGTAGCACCCACTAGAGCATCTCGTGGGGCATGGGAAGCAAGACATCGCTTCTAGGAGCACTGCTCAGAAGTATCAAAGAAAAAATTTGAGGGGTTCAAGTTGGTGGTTTGGGTACAAATACAAGAAACATATGACAGGAAAATCTTAGAGGAGGTGCAAGATTGGGTAATTGATTTGTTGTACTCTAGGACAAGACACATTAAGTACTTTAAAAATGTATAAACTTATTGGATTGTTAAGGAAATGGTTGGGAAAGATATAGAAAGGACCATGGAAGAGAGGAGGGATATATTGCATGTCATTCAAATGTTTGAAGAGAAGTTTGAACTATTATGTCAGTCTCAATATGGCATCATATTCAAAGTGTCTCTTGTTGGTGAGAAAGGGACTCAACAAAAGAATGAAGGAGGAACGTCTAGGTCCATAGGAACTAAGGATAATCCAATCGACTTGGATGCACCCTATTTAGCTCTAGCAACAAATCAGAACAAGTGAAGGAAGGGAAGTTCCAAGTCCTTACTAATGGATGACTCGTTTGAAACAATTTATGTTTTGTTTTGATTTTGTGGATATATGAATACTACTAGATTGGTAGGGTATGCTTTTGTCAAAAACAATGTTAGGATGGCAGTTTGTATGGTTTTAGCTTGTACCATGTATATGTCTTAGAGAACTATTAAATTCTGGTATGAAAACTTGGTTAAATATCATCGAACAAGAGATCTAGTTTCCATAATAGCAAATCCCCCCGGGTTTCGATGTAAATCTCTTCTCTATATAATAGAAAAATTCTAGTAGTTTTTTTTATCTTACAAAACATTCTATCTAATATTATTAATTGTTATCTACTACTATTTTGTTGTAATTATGGGGTTCACCGCCATCTCTTTCAGTTTTGACATGACTAAACATCCTTTTTTAATAACAAATTAAATAATTTACAATAAAATTAAAATTTTATAAATTTATATCAAATGTCCACACTGCTTATAAGACATTATTTCGATGATATTAATAACACAATGTTATCACCTCATAAATAGCATAAATTAGATTTTTAAAAATATCTAGAGTGAGAATAGAATTGTCAACGCTCCTTATAAAACATGATTTCAATAATATATTAATAATATAGTAATGGAAAGTGTAATCACATCATAAATAACATAAATTAAATTTTGAAAAATAAGCATTATAAAACATGATTTCAATAATATTAATAATATAGTAATGAAAAGAGTAATCACATCATAAATAACATAAATTAAATTTTGAAAAATAAGCATTGCATTTAGAACAAGTGTTGTGTGGTAGCGTAGTCCCTGCCAAGCAGGTTAGAAGGTAAATTGTGGAAAATGGGGTCAAATTGTAAATGACGGAAGTGTTTGGTGCAAAAAGTATATCATGGAAATGTTGTGTGCAACATGTATATCATGGAACATGGGCAAAAAATTTCGTTAGCGCTAAGGCATGACCCCGTGGAGAGATAATTGGTTAAGTGTTGAAAGGAACAACAGAATTGTAGATGACTCAAGTTTTGGGTGCAAGATCTATAATAGTGTGTCGAAATGTAAATGACATAAGTGTTTGGTGAAAATTGTATATCACAGAAGTGTTGTGTGCAACTTGTATATCATGAAATATGGGGCATAAAATTTCATTATCCCTGAGGCATGACCCCGCAAAGAGATAATTGGCTAATTGTTGAAAGGAACTGCGGTCAGTCGGGATCATGATATGATGATATAGCACCAATCAACGAGTTCAAAAAAGCTCAGGTTCAAGTTTAAATATATTTATTGAAATTGTATTTATATTAATGTATCGTTATAGATAATTTGTGGTCCAAATGCAAACCATGTTCCAATATGTGGAGGAATTGCAGACCACAGAAGTTTTTGGTGCAAGATGTATACAGCAGAATTGTAGATGACACAATTTTTTGGGTGCAAGATCTATAATGGCGCCAACTTGGGGGTCGAGCTAACCACTGAGTTGTCATGAGTAAAAGAAAAATATATATACAATTTGACATATGGGGCCTTTCATTTCCTTGGGAGCCCTTGTGACGATCGTTTTTCCTCTCTACTATATTTCTCGTTACTTAGTCCTTATTCTAAAAATGTCCCAATGGGCGCGTTGGCGGATGGACCGGTTAATGTATATCAAGGAAATGTTGTGTGAAACATGTATATCATGGAACATGGAGCATAAAATTCCGTTAGCGCTAAGGCGTGACCCTGTGGAGAGATAATTGGCTAAGTGTTGAAACGAACTACAGTCGGTCGGGCTCATGATGTGACGATATAAGACCATTAATTTAAATTGTATTTATATTAATGTATTGTAATAGATAATTTGTCGTCCAAATGTAGACCATGTTCTAATATGTGGAGGAAATGTAGAGAACAGAAGTTTTTGGTGCAAGATGTATATAGCGGAACTGTAGATGACACAATTTTTGGGTGCAACTGTAAATGACGGAAGTGTTTGGTGCAAAATGTATATCAGGGAAGTGTTGTTTAAGTATATTTATTAAAATTATATTGTTCCAATATGTGGACGAATTGTAGACCACGAAAGTTTTTGGTGCAAAATGTATACAACAGAACTGTAAATGACACAAGTTTTGGGTGCAAGATCTATAATAGCAGCAACATGGGGGTTGGTCAGGCTCTCATAAATCATTGTTGAATAAGTTTTTTCTTTTGTTAATGGAAATAAGTGAAATACAATTTGACGGGCTGGGTACTATGTCTCCTCGGGAGCCCTTGTCACCCTATTTTGAAGCCCGTGCAACCATTTTTCCTCTACTATCCTTCTCGTTACTTAGCCGTTTTTCCCAAAAATGTCCTAATGGGCGCTTTGGCGAATGAACCGGTTCACATTTGTTCTTGTGCCTTTATATCGTGACTCCGACCGACCGCTAACCATTCGATGCCTAGCCACTTTTCAGATCATGGATTTCCGGATAGGCAGGCTTTATAACCAAGGTCGAATTGTATATGACACAAGTGTTTGGTGCAAAATGTATATCACAAAAGTGTGGTGTGCAACATGTATATCATGGAACAGGGGGCATAAGAAATCGATAGCGTCAAGTCGGGACGAATTATAGAGTATGGAAGCTTAGGTTCAAATATAAGTATATTTATTAAAAATTGTATTTATATTAATGTATGGTAATAGATAATTTGCGGTCCAAATGTAGACCATGTTCCAATATGTGGAGGAATTGAAGACAACAAAAGTTTTGGGTGCAAGATTTATACTGAGATGTCATGAGTAGAGGCAGAATATATACACAATTTGACAGGTGGTGCCTTACATCTCTTGGGGAGCCCTTGTCACGACCGTTTTTCCTCTCTATTATCCTTTTCGTTACTTAGCTGTTTTTTAGAAAATGTCCAAATGGTTGCATTGGCGGATGGACCGGTTCACATTTGTGCTTTTGCCTTTAAATCATGACTCCAACCGACTATTAACATCCACTTTGGATGATGGAAGTGTTTGGTGAAAAATGTATATCACGATAATGTTGTGTGCAACATGTATATAATGGAAAATGGGGCATAAAATTTTGTTAGCACTAAGGCGTGACCCTGCGAAGAGATAATTGGCAAAGTGTTGAAAGTACAAACTAATATGGAGTCATAGGACCATTAATTTAAATTATATTTATATTAATGTATTGTAATAGATAATTTGTGGTTCAAACGTAGACCATGTTCCAATATGTGGAGGAATTGTAGACGACTCTCGTAAATCGTTGTTGAATAAGTTTTTTTTCGTTGTTAATGGAAATAAGCAAACTACTGAGTTGTCATGAGTAGAAGAAGAATATATATACAATTTGACAGACAGGGCATTACGTCTCCTCGGGATCCCTTGTCACCCTATTTTTAAGCTCGTACGATCATTTTTCCTCTACTATATTTCTCGTAACTTAGTCATTTTTCTAAAAGTGTCCCAATGGGCGCTTTAGCGGATGGACCGGTTCACATTTGTGCTTGTGCTTTTATATTGTGACTCTGACCGACTGCTAACCATTCGATTCCTAGCCACTTTTCAGATCGCGTATTTTCGGATAAGCGGGCTTTATAACTGAGGCCAAATTGTATATGGCACAAGTGTTTGGTGCAAAATGTATATCATGGAAGTGTGGTGTGCAACATGTATATCACGCAAATGTAGACCACGTTACAATATGTGGAGGAATTGCAGACCACGGAAGTTTTGGGTGCAATATGTATACAATGGAACTGTAGTTGACGCACATTTTGGGTGCAAGATCTATAATAGCACCAACCCGAGGTTCGTTGTTGAATATGTGTTTTTGGTTGTTAATGGAAATAAGAGAACCACTTATTTGTCATGAGTAGAGGCAGAATATATATACAATTTGATAGGCATGGCCTTACGTCTCCTGGGGAGCCCTTGTCACGATCGTTTTTCCTCTCTACTATTTTTCTCGTTACTTAGCCGTTTTTCCGAAAATGTCCCAATGGGCACGTTGGCAGATGGACCGGTTCACATTTGCGCTTGTGCCTTTAAATCGTGACTCTGACCGACCGCTAACATCCACTTTTAATGACAAAAGTGTTCGGTGCAAAATGTATATCACGGAAAAGTTGTGTGCAACATGTATATAACAGAATATGGGGCATAGGATTTCGTTAGCACTAAGGCGCGACCCCAGGGAGAGGTAATTGGAAAAGTGTTGAAAGGAAATGTGGTCAGTTCACATTTTCACTTGTGCTTTTATATCATGACTCTGACCGACCGCTAACATCCACTTTGAATGACGAAAGTGTTTGTTGAAAAATGTATATCACAAAAATGTTATATGCAACATGTATATCATAGAACATGGGGCATAAAATTTTATTAGCACTAAGGCATGACCCCGCAGAGAGATAGTTGGTTAAGTGTTGAAAGGAACTGCAGTCAGTCAGGCTCATGATGTGATGATATAGGACCATTAATTTAAATTTTATTTATATTAATGTATTGTAATAGATAGTTTGTGTCCCAAATGTAGATCGTGTTCCAATATGTGGAGGAATTATAGACAACGAAAGTTTTTGGTGCAAGATGTATACAACAGAACTATAGAGGACACAATTTGTGGGTGCAAGATGTACAATAGCGTGTCAAACCATAAATGACGAAAGTGTTGGGTGCAAAATTTATATGACGGAAGTGTCAGGTGCAAGATGTATATAATGGAACACATGGGATAAGAATGTGATGGCACTAATTTGGGATGGCGTGGTGAGATATTTAGCCAAGTGTTGAAAGGGAGGGTTGTAGATTGGGTTCTTGATGTGAAGATATAAATGGAAATCAGAATTTGACAGTCTGCTAACCGATCAACCCACGGAAAATCAAGGATTCCAAGAAAATCAAGTTGAAGTTTAAAGGGATTTTTTTATGTTTATTTAAAATTAGGAGCCCTATAGAGTCAAGGTAAAGTTTAAAGGGATTTTGTTTATGTTTATTTAAAATGTATCCATATTAATGTATCTTACTAGATTATTTGTGGTCCAAGTGTAAATCATGTTCAAATTTGAATGGTGTTTTTGGCTTGGATTTGTTTTTGCTCAAATGTACAAGGAACAAAGAAAAAAATACATGACTTTACATTTTGTATATCGAAGAATATTTTGAAATATAGGAAGTTGCAATACATGCACAATATAGAACAAAAATATGTACAATGAAATGAGTTAATTTTAGGAAGAAATACAAATTCCAAATAACAACACCAAACATTGAATATCAACACAGAAGAACCCCAAATATATTTAGATAAACCACACTACTACATATGGGCAAATTATTCCACGAAAATTCTCCACGCTTCCACTAGTTTCATATTTTTTTTAAACAGGGCGGAATTTTCGTCACTATTGCCACGAATGTTCGTCGCAATATTGACAAAAGTCTTAATTTAACCTAGTCGATATTTTCGTCACTATAGAGACAAAATTTCGTGGCAATAGCGATGAAAATTTTGTCTATCTCATTGGTCGATATTAACAGAGGGTTCTACGGTTGAGGGATATATGGTATATCAATACACGGTGTATATTAGTCAATATCTACCTATACTAGCAGAAAATATGAATGTGCCTCACATTTGGCATCTCGACTCCATCAACAAATTTGAAGGGGAGGTCCTATTGGGGAAAGGTAAAATGAGGACTGTGAAAGGTAATTACTAGATCATGTTGACGTAGATTTAATATATTACACATCTATTAAATTATTCATTTATTAACAATAACTAATTAATGATATTAAATTTTTATGCTATCATATAGTTGCTCGAGAGTGGGATGCTTTACATTTATACATTGCAAACAACCTTGATTGGATGGAGCATTGGATAGAATA
>JASDQU010096509.1:4140-16886 GCA_032191745.1 Picea mariana | reverse complement strand
GGGATAGAAATTGGCAAGGCCTAAAAAGCTCTGAATCTCAATGAGTGTGGTTTGGGATGGTCAGTCATGAATGAACTCGATCTTGGCTAGATCTACATGAACCCTATGCTCATCAACAATGTATCCTAGGTATTTTACCTTGTCCATGCCGAATGAGAATTTTTCCAAATTTTCATACAGCTCGTGTTGTCGCAGAGTGTGTAGAACCTGCTAAATATGTTGTAACTATTCTGCCCAATTCTTATTGTAGATAAGGATGTCATCCAGATACACAACCACAAAAGAATTGATGAAAGGATGTGAAATATCATCCATCATCCTCATGAAAGTTGTTGGGGAATTTTTCAAACCAAAAGGCATGACCAACCATTCAAAAAGACCTTCTTTGGTCTTGAAGGAATTTTTCCATAGATCTGTCTACTCTATTGNATTGAATTATTTCCCCCCCTTGAGTTGGCCAAGGAGATCGTCAATTCGGGGAATTGGGTACCGGTTCCTGACTATGATTTTATTTAGGGCCTGGTAATCGATGCAGAGTCGCCAAGTCCCATATTTCTTTTGCATAAGAACGACTGGGCTTCCACACGGTGATGAGTTGGGTCGGATGTGCCCCTTTTGGAGTAGTTCCTAGATCTAATGCTTGATCTCCTTGTTCTCTAACAGAGACCATCGATATACTGTCCCATTGGGTAGTTGTGCACTGGGACTCATATCGATTGAATGCTTGACCTAACATTGTGGAGGTACCCCAGTGGGTGAGGAGAAGATGTCTTTGTATTCTTCCACAAACTTATCCACTTGCTTCTGATGTGTGGAGAGATAAGTCGCAGAGGCCATGGATGTGGCAGCAACCTTGCATTCACTTTGAGAGTGAATCACAAATAAGACAAATTTCCCGGTATGATAAATGACCTTCTTGCATTGCTTGGCAGAGATCAAGGAAATGGCAGTAGGTAGGACTACCTCGGGTATCCTGTACAATTTCATGTCCAAAGTAATAATAGAATTGCAAGGCCTAAACTAATATATAGCATCACGTTTCCATAAATAAGGTTGGCCCAAAAGAACATTATAAACATCAATGGGAGTGACATCACACAATACCTCATTTTTTAATGGCTTGATGTCGTAGGATAGGCATCATTTTTGGTTGACACAAAAATCATTTTTTTGGCGGAGCCATCCGATGGTGTATGGTTGCAGGTGTGGAATTGTTAGGGCCAACCGCTTGACGACCTCCACTAAAATGAGGTTCTTCTGGCTACTGCTATCAATGATGAAGTGCAGCGGAGTACCCTTCACCCACATATGTGAATGAAAGAGGTTCTCTTCTTCCTCTAACTCATCAAGTTCAGCGGGCTATATCTTGGTGGTAGCAATGGTGGCATTGGGTTTTTTGTCAATAATTTGTCTCCACTTTTCTGGTTCTGACTTTGAGTCGGAACCCTCATCTGATTCATAGGATTTCATCTCCGCCACCAATGATTTCTTTTAGCGGCAATCAATAGTGTTATGCAAGGGACTCTTATGGAATTCACACCACTTCCTGGTGTATTTCTTCGTCTTTCCATTGTCCTTTTTTGTTTGCGGCTTAGACTAATTTTCCTGAGGCTATCCATCTTTTCTCTACCCTTTGTTCTACATGTTGGGGTTTCCCTTGCCCTACTTCTGCTATGAGGGGTTCCTAGACCCAAACTACTGCATCTTTTGTTTAATCTTCTGCTTGATTTTGACAGCATATCAATAGGCCACACCCAAGGATGAGATGTTCAAAAAGTACATTTCTCTATGGATGTATCTTTGCAGACCGTCGTGGTACTTGAGCACCAGATGTTGCTCAAAATATTTGATACACATCTTGGTGTGCAAGATATGGAAGATATTTGTGAACTCTAGCACTATTTGGTCCATTTCCTGTCGTAGTGTGGTCCATCTTATATACAGGTCATCATAACTTCCAACAAGGTAGTATTGTTCCTTAATAACATCCTTGAAGGACTCTAAAGTGAGTGCGACTGTAAATAATGAGGTTTCCTCTGTTTCCTTTTGCTCACAAAAAGTCTCCCACCAATATTTGACATGGGGGGCAGCTTTGAGGAGTGCAAATGTAATTTTTTCTCTATTGGAAAAAATATGGATAGAAAAATGCCCTTCTAGCAGATTCAACCACTTTTCTACAACATCTGCATCTATCTAAACTTCAAATATGGGAATATCAAATTTGATTTGTACCTTGAAGGGGATGACGCCTCCACTCGAGGAAGATGTGTCACCTGTTGGTAGTCGTCGAAGGATTTGTGCAAAACTATCCATCATCTCGTTCCTCTGTTGCGCGATGGATTCCTCGAGCAACAGTTTGAAAGGATATTTTGTCCCATTGTCTTTATTTTCTCCCACCATGGAAGGTCACTTGGGCATGCGAGAGTTATTGTCTTCAAGAGAAACAAGATCGAGACGCAACTCTTTTTACCCTGACCTAGTTGGGGACATGCACTAAGAAAGAAAAGGAGCAGACCACTCTAATACCACTGATCTAGGTTTTATGAGAATAATGAAATGAATACAGATCTATATTATTAACACAGAGATACAATAAAACTTGGCTTCTATTCAATAAAGAAATATGTTGAAACTGTAAAATGCAGACTGAAACAAGCTTTCTAGAATGGTGGCAGCTTATGTTACACATTATTTTTGTCACCCTTATGACCATTAATTATGTAAGCCTATCCGTTATCTTGAGAAGGATCAATGGCCTGAATCCCTGAAGAAGAATGAAGATACATTTTCCTCAAGAAATGAAATGATCTTTCCCTTTGTGAAAAACCCAATAAAGAAATATCATCACACCCTTCTTAGTGATAAGGGTGCAACGATCAAGTATTGTCACATGTTGCACCACACTGGCCTGCAGTATTGTCGCGGTCTTCTCAATTTTAAGGGTGTGACAATTTTTGTACAAAGGAAAAAGAGCATCTTCTTGATTCTTCTAGAAGAGAAGCTTCTGAGGTGAGGTGGCCTACGATCGGTTTGAATATAAGTCGCATCCCTGATCTCATGGGATCATCAACCTTCTTACCCTATCCTTTTCATCTTATAAAAAGGTGAAGAATTCTCATGGGAAAATCTAGTGGGAAAGTTCTTGAGTTTTGTAGCTTGGAGTTTTTGGAGCTTGTATGTTGGCTTTGAGCTTTACTTTGTCAAGATAGATTGTTGATATCAGAATCCATGGAGTGGTAGTGTGTGGGAAGAAAGGAACTATTGGAAGGGACCTTACAACATCAAGGCATATGGTTGTATTCTCCTCTTCATATTTCTAATACAATAATATATTTCTTTCCCATAAAATTGTTCTTATTTTATTGTATGACTCCTTGATCACATACATAGGTTTTGTTGAGTATACGTTGTTGCTTTCACTTCATTGGCTTGTGTATTTTTACAGGTTCAACCTACCATAAGCCTTGGAATGGACCGAGGATGACACTAGCGAGGACAAACGACATTTAAAAGGTATGGCATTTATCCCTTGTTAGTTAGTATGCTTGATAATTGAAACTTAGGGAAAGTTTTATATTATGTCTTGTTTTGTTCTAGTTTCGTGATGAAACTAGCGAGATATATTTGTGTTCGCACTTACCAATTTGTCTAATAACAAAATTGGTGACCATATTGGGGCACTGATTATTTTCCTAGTAGTCTTGTTTTCTTGATTTGTTTGCCTAGGTTTTGTTTTTTGAGTCACTGGGAAATCCATTCTGACTCACTAATGGTTGAATTGCACTGGAAAAAGCTTCTTACTCTTTTTTTTTCCATTTTTCCTTTGATCGTCGCACTCTAATTTGAGGGACAGTGCGACGATTTAGGATTGATGCACTCTTCCTTGAGAGATAGTGTGACATTGTCGCATTGTGGCCTTCTGTTAACTGCGACAATCTAGGATCGACGCACTGTGTTAGTCTTCCATCCTGCGATGATTGTCAAAAAAAAAATAGTTTTTGATGGTTTTCCCTGCCCAGATTTGTGATAAGTGTTTTGGGTGATTTTTTGAGTTTGATTACAGTCTGCTTGACAACTTTGAATATGCTTTTAGCCATCTTTTCTTTGTTTTAGCTTGTTTTCTTTTGAAAGATTTGATCTCTTGCTTCGAGTGTCTTTTTGTTACAAAGCATTGTTTTTTCTTTAGAATTATTTAGTGGAAGAACTTATTTTTCTTTTATTGAATAGTTTGTGATAAAAGAGAAAATTGATTTGGGTTGCTTTGTTTTATAGAGATTTTCTATTTCTTTTAGTGTATCTTTGAAAACAAAAAATTTTAATTTCTTTCTTTGCATTAGATTGGGGGGCATCCTTGTTTTTGAAATAGCGAAATTGCATGGTTTTTGACATTTTTGGTGTTGAATTTTTTGTTTAATTTCTTGCTTTGAATTATATTGGGAGCATCCTTGCATTATATTGGGGGGGGAAAGAATCGTGTATTGATGTATAGTCTCTTTGGCTCATTTCTTGAAGATCTTGATATTAATGAATTTCATAAAATTTTGAGACATTGTGCATCTAGGAATGATAAACGTTTTCTCCTTCTCGTAATATAGCTTTCATCAAAGTGAAATATTTGCATTCTCATTTCTTTGCATTGTTTAGAGTCGGTCAAAACATCATTTAGTCCATGCCATTTTCCTCGTGAGTAAACAACAGCCTTAAAATAAAGCGCTTATAAAAATTGATTAGACATTTTTATATTTTCTGGTAGCAAACCTACATTAGCTTAGGGTGTAGGGCTTTGGAATAGGTGTGGAAGATATTTTTCCAAAGTTGTAAACAAACATAGAATCTTGTGTTAGCGAGCGCTAAATCCACTTATTACATTTTGTCATGGGAAGCCCTTTTAACACAAGGGTTGATCACAAGGTCGCATTAAGGTTGGCAGATTTACTCACCCTGCTTTGTTGGTCTTAGTGTATAGATTGTGCATATTATTGGGGGTCACTTGAGAAAAAAATCCAGTGCGGACCTTATCAAGTTGATTTTGGGCTTAGATACCCTGCCCTTGCACGTGGATCAGACTATTGACTACTTCCTAGGGCATCATTTTCGTAATTGGTAACCTTAGTAGCCTATCTCTTTAGGGTCTTTACACAAGGTGACTGTGGAGGGGCAAGTCTTCGTTGTACCTGGAATCGACGTTGGTCAAAATTACTCGGGCTCCTTGGAGGGTATACCCATGTTTATGTGTGGGAGCCTACATCAGGGTGTAAGTCCATTAAGCAGGTCATCAACATAAATTTTCCACCCGCTCAATCTCAACCCCTTCTTACATTGTCCTCGCGACGTTGGATTTCATCACCAACTAGTGCGTTCATTGTGAGAAGGTTATGTTTGTTTGCTTGCTTACTAGATNCTAGGTTGTATCTTTGTTTAATGGCGACAGTTCCCGGAACGACCAATGAAAAAAACCCTACTCTGAGGGAACCTTTTGTTTTTCCTTCTTACAGAAGCATGGGTCATCCTTACATCGCTACTTTGAGCCTTCTAGTTCTCACAATTGGATTACTGGTATGGTTTTTTTTCACTTCGATAATCCTGAATGCATCAAGTGCTTCAGTTGTAATCACTTCCCCCCAAGAACATCAACCTCATGTTGATCGTTTGCCTTCTTCTCTAGTAAGATCTTCTTCACCTTCTTCACTTGCAAGGTCTTCTTCTGTTTAATCTTCTTCACCAAGTGAAAGCTCTGAAGCTAGTAGCCCAATGGATAAGAAGAAGAAGAAAAGGAAGATTAATAAGAAGAAAAATAAGCAAGGGTCCAAACTTCCAACCATTTTCGAACATGTTAGAAAACAACCAGTTATTGTTAATCGTTTTGGGAGTGTTGATGATGCCAAGACCACCAAAACAACTCGTAAGCCCAAGTACCCTTGCAGGCTTTGTAAGGGTAGCCATATTCTTAAGGATTTCCCTGGTCTATCCAAATTTATAGAAGCATGGTCTACAAATCTTTTCCAACCCATGTCATCAGCCTCTGATCACCATGTTGATGACCTCCTGTCAACTAGTCAAGATATCGTTGGGAAGAAGAAAAGTAGTGTCAAGTTCCCATGTATGTTATGTGGAGGGAGTCATCAAACTCACCTTTTCCCTCGTATGGATGAAGCCTCGAAATTACTGGGAGACATGATTGTTTCCCAGCCTCAACTTCCAGTTGCTTATCGCAAGCTTACTCTCGACCCACCTGTAGTTGATGGAATGATCAATCTGGTCCCTTCATCGGTCGATTTGGTTGATTGGGTAGTTAATCTGGTCATGTCCTTCATTGAACCAGTTCATAAAGTGATTGATCTGATCTCCTCCTCGGTCGATCACATTCTCCCCTTAGAGAGTGAAACCCAAGTGGTTGATATGTTTCCACCTGTCGACCCCATTATCCCCTTGGAGAATGAAACTCAAGTGCTTGATATGATCTCGTCATCGATCGATCATATTCTCCCGCTAGAGAATAAACCCGATACTTCACAAATTTTTCTTGTTGATACTGAATCTACCGTGCTAGGGGGCATTCATCCTTCTCTTGTAAAACCCCCTCCAAGTAATGAATCCATCCTATTTTTTTTGGGTGCACTAATTGGACCTCGTCTTCCCTCTCACATTCCTTTCAATATTACAGTACAGGTTTGTGATTGGGACGTTCCTCAGACGTTGATAGACGAAGGTGTGTTTGTTAGTATTTTACCCTCTATTGCTTGGAAATCTTTGGGTTATCCTCATATTGTGTCGATAACACAAAATATGCTAACTTTTAATAGAAGAACCAGTCAACCTTTAGGGACCCTTCCTCAGTTTTCGGTAACTTTGGGAGGGAAAACTATATTTATTGATGTCATGGTAGTCCAAGACCCTTTGGATTTCGATTTACTCCCTGGGAGAGATTATTTCTATGCAATGAAAGTTATAGTATCCACTCTTTTTCGTGTGATATACTTCCCTCACGATGGAATAATTGTGACTATTGATCAACTTTGGTTTGTTGGCCTTGACTTGACCATCAACTCAATGACCTCCCTAAACGGTTCTTATATATAGCTTGTATCACCCCTTCCATAGGTCAATTATCTGGTGTTGTCTACCATGCCTTCATCTAGTGATGAATATGAGCCTGTCACTGTAAGCTTAGTCTCATATGACCTAGATCTGATAGTTGACAAGGTTGTCTCTTTGATAGGGTCTTTATATTGGATTATTGATAGGGGGGGTGAATCAGTAATAGAGAAATTGAAAGTGTTATATCAATGTAGCATTATCATCCAATAGTTGCAGAGTAAATAAATAATGAACAAATGAGCAATCATACACATGCACAATACACCATTTTTTTTATGTGGAAACCCAAGGGGGGAGAAAACCACGAAATGTTTTTTGTTATATGTCTTTAAGAATTACATTCATTGGAAGCACCAACATCCTTTGTTTTCCAACTGCAACCGGAAGGAGGCTCCAACCCCTAGTTTCTTGGTCTACAACCTGAGGGAAGCTCCAACTCCCCTATTCTCTGGCTACAACCAGAAGGAGGCTACAACCCCCTATGTTCTCCAGCTACAACCGGAAGGTGGCTACAACCACCTTTCCTTGCCCCTTCCAACGTCCCTGACGTATGAGTAGAATGATGGAACCACTGTCACACTATCACTGTGAGATATATTGTTGTAAACATGTACCAATAAACCTACACCAAACAGCCTGTACCAATAACCTAAACCATGCATAAACCTGTACCTCAACCTGTAATCAACTCGTACCATAAACAAGTGCATCAACCATGCACCAACCTGTACCAAACAACATGTAATTAGCATATACCATAAACAAGTGCATCCAAACATGTACCAAATATGTACCAATCATGTATCAACTACTAATCAACTATGACTCATCAAGATGTACCAACATCATCAACTATACACCTCATGTATGTGCCAACGCATCAACTACTTGTCTCAACCATGTACCAAACATGTACCTCAAACAAAATACCTCATCAATTTCACCATCCAAATCTTATTTGTAACTCTATAATACACCTGGTGTATAAGATTGCATATATGCAAACATTCCTTAACTTTAACAACAAGAGACTAACACTTTCATCAAACTTTACTTTAGTCTCACATGACTAGTTTTGGATTAGTCAACAACCGTAACTTTCAATAATCATAACTATGTACCTGTAATGAATAAAGATCTGAAAATGGTACTCAATGTTCTTAAGTGTCTTTTATGTGATTCCTCCATACTTCACTGCTTGGAACCTTTCATAAAAGGCGTTATAGCAAAAATGGCATACCTTGTTGAATTCTAGCTTATTCTAGAGAGCGAACTTGTAGAGCATGCCCCACATGGAATATTTGTTTTATGGATCTGAAAATTGTATATGGAATACTATAAATTGTAATCTAACCAACATATTTGATCTTACTGAATTTGGATCTGTTATGAAGAAGTTATGATGTTTTTACTCGAAACACTTGTTTTAGACTAGTTTCCGGACTATCCACAAAACCTGTTTTCCACGGAGTGTAACTCCAAAAATAAAATGACCCACAAGTTGAAATTCATATCACAACTACTTGGATATGTTTCCTCAATGGCCTTCCAATTTCACAGTCTAAATCATTCTTTAAAAAAAGATATTGTGAAAATTGTGAGATGACCTGTAAATAACATACCTTAGAAAGCATCATCAAAAGAATTTATCCTCCCTTTAATTTCGGCCTTCTTTACTTCACCTTCCCTCTGAAATTTGACTTAGATATCCTTTGTTTACCTCAGTCACCTACAGATATTCAATATTCTCAAGTGTCATTAAAATGAGGAGCCTTTCCTCTTATTTATATTTTCATGTAGCTTCCTCAAGGAGTTACCTTTTAACCATCTTAACCCAATTTTCTTATTTTAGGGCTAACCCACTTCCAACCACTTGTCAACTTAGTAATTTATTCATTTACTTTGTTATTTAAATAATACTCCTTGACTTTGTCACTTCACTTTATTATTTAAATAATCATCTTTGACTTTGTCACTTCACTTTATTATTTAAATAATCCTCCTTGACTTTGTCACTTCACTTTATTATTTAAATAATCCTCCTTGAGTTTTTCACTTCACCTTTTTATTTAAATAATCCTCTTTGCAAGCACTTTGACTTCTTTGACCTTTTGGGGCTTCAAGTCAACATATGAGGGTCCTCCAACTTCGTAAGGCCATAACTCTCAAACTGTGAGGAGTTATGTGACATTCCACATACCACCAGAAATGGCATGACATGTACTATCCATATAGAATAGTATCACCTGCAAATATATCAAAAATAATACAATTATCCATCAAACAAACTTGGGTCCATTACCCAAACCTGGGTTCTCCAACTTCTCATGGACATAACTCTCTAACCGTGAGGATTTATGTGACGTTCCACATACGAGAGAAAATGGAGTGACATGTACTATCAATCTAGAATATTATTACCTTAAAATATATTAAAACTCATACCATTATACATGAAACAACCTTAGTTCCATTACCCAAACCTTTGAGCTACTGGAATTCGCTACCGGACTTTCTCCAAGGGTTGAAATCAATCTAAAATATCACTCTCCAATGGTTGACATCAATGAAAACCAACAATCCATACCAATTGTCCATCAACCTAAGCCAATTGTTTGACAATCTCCCCCTTTGGCATTGATGGAAACACTTAGTCATGATAACATTCATGCTTATACTCCTCATCAATGTTTATATCTCTCCCCCTTTGACATCAATGGAAAAGGGTATCTCCCTTTGGGGTTGCTCCCCCAGACTGAACTATCCTTGGGGTTGCTCCCCCTATATACATGCCTTTGATTTTTCTTTGTGTTTATAAGCCTCTAAATACTCTCTCTCCCTTCATATGAATAATATCTCCCCCTTTGGAAAAGGGTATCACTCTGAAGTCATATCTCTCATTCTTCCCTTGTGAAAATCAGTCCCCTTGGAATCATTCTTCCCTTGTGAAAATCGGTCCCCTTGGAAACATGACTCTATGCTCTCTCTCCAAGCATTTACCTTTGCATCTGATAAATCTCTCCCCCTTTGTCATCAATGAAAAAGGTATCTTTCCATCCAAGGTTGCTCCCCCTAACAGAACTCTTCCTGAAACTGATCTTCCAACCAGAATTGTCCTTTTTATGGTGATTCCTCATGTAGATCTAAGACATATAGGATAAGCATTCAAAAGCATTCATTTTGGAGTATAAATTACTCTGAGTCTCTGACAAAGATACTTAAAGGCTTCCTATGGAAGTAGTTTTGTAAAGATGTCTGCCACTTGTTATTTTCTACCCACATATTCAACTCTGATGTTCTTATTTGCAACATGTTCCCATAGAAAGTGATACTTGATTGAAATGTGATTCGTCTTGGATTGCATCACCGGGTTATTTGAGATACTGATGGTGCTTGTATTATCACAATATATTGGAATGGGCTCATCATACTCAACCTGTATATTTGTCAGAGTTTGTTTCATCCATAGAACTTGTGTACAACATGTTGTTGTTGCAATATACTCTACCTCAGCTGTAGATAAGGATAATAATGATTGTTTCTTGCTTATCCATGATACTAAACACTCATCCAAGTAGAACGTTGCTCCCCTAGTGCTTTTTCAGTCATCAATGCAACCTGCAAAATCTACATCTGTGTAGGAAATAAGTGATATATCCTTTCCTTTCGGATACCATAATCCAAACTCTTATGTTCCTTTGAGATATCTGAAAATCCTCTTCACTGCTAATACATGTGATTCATTTGGTGCTTCTTGAAATTGTGCCACCTGTCCAACTACCTTCATTACATCTAGTCTGGATGTCACATATATTAAGCTACCAATCATGGATCAATATTTCCTCTAGTATGTAGACTTTGAATCATCATATTTGTTCAACTTGCAACTGGTTTGCATAGGAGTGGTAACTAGTTTCCAATCTTCCATTTTGAACCTCTTTAGCATTTCTTTGATATACTTGGTTTGAGAAATAAAAATTCCTTGGTTGATTTGACATATCTGAAGACCTAAAAAGAATGATAGTTCTCCAAGTAATGACATTTCAAATTCATTCTGCATATCTTTTGCAAATTTCTGGATTAATTTGTCATTAGTACTTCCAAAACAATATAATTTCAATTAATAAAATACTACCTTGAGTTACCTTGATGTATAGGTTTTTGTCTGCGCTTCCTTTCCATAGTTCGTAGAGATTTTTATCATTGTTTTTTTTTAGCATTACTCTATTTTGAATGTGAACTGATGTATGCGCTACATGTGTCCAAAAAATATCTGTCAATTTGGAATCCATTAGCATTGTTCGAGCCATTTCTTGTGTAATTATCATCCATTATGATAATGTTCCTTTGTCTCTAAACCACTCTCTAAACCAATCTATGAATCCATGCTCTTGTCCAATCTCATATATCTGTCCAAGCCTGCTAAGTTTTCTTACAGAGCCATCTTTGTCCATATTGTCCAAGACTCTACTTGTGCAACCGTCCATAATGCTGGCCCATTTAACACTATACTATCATGAAGTCTTGATTAATCTATCAAATTGTACTTCTGTTAACTGACTGCTTTGAATCTATCTTCTCAAACTCTGCAAGCTTCTCAAAGAATGGTTCTTTGGTCTGTCACATATATTGCATAAACTCCCCCTATATAATATGCATTTTACCTGGGAGTTTCTAAGCCGGATGGCTCAGAACAATTCCTTCTCTAATGTGTATTCATCATCATCTTCATTGGTAGATTCATCATCATATTCATTGGTAAATTCATTATCTCTCTGAGCTCTGACTTCTTTATTTTTGTCTATGGATTCATCTTGCACTACAATGCCTGAAATTACAATCTCTTGGACCTGTTCCTTATTTGCATGTCCTTCATTTCTTTCAGTAATTTTCCAAACCTTTTTGTATCTGACATCTTTCTTTTTCTTTGTAGAATTTTCTTCATCTCGTTTTATTTCCAATCTTGCGATCTCTGGTACCTAGTCTTTATTCACTTGTTCTTTTTGTTTTCTTATCCATACTTTCTTATATCTGATACCAATGTTCTCTTTCATGGAAGTATCGATCATGCTTCTACAATCATTGGCTATGTATCTATAGTTATGACATTTGTAACACTCAATGTTACATGCGGACACATAGGCACTTCTTGCTTGAACATTTATTTTATAATCCCTGCAATATGCAACCTTATGTCCAAAATTAGTACAATAAAAACAATGACCATAAAACAAATTTGCATACCTGAGAGTGAATGATCTTCTTTGTGGTGTAGTCCTTCTGAATTTTTTCCTTGACTGATCATGATCATGATTGAAGTTTATTTGTGGCTTGAATATGGATGGTCTTCTTGAATATGTATCTTCAGTAGTTTTCTTAGATTCTAGTTAACCATGATTCCTTCCTTTGAGTACTTTTGCATAACTCTTTCTATTTTCTTCATTCTTCTTTTCTAGCAACCTAGAGTGCTTCTCTTCATTCTCTATAACTGATGTGGATGTTCCTGTCTCTTCAACGTTCTTGTTGAGTTTGACAATTTTACTTCTCAATGTGACAACTTCTTCTTCAAGCTTCTCAACCTCTTCTTCTTTCTTCATTATATGAAACTTCATGAATTCTTATGTTCTTTTTGCTTATTCAATATGAAT
>JASDQU010096507.1:7156-17508 GCA_032191745.1 Picea mariana | reverse complement strand
AGGAAGGCAAACAAAGACCAGGTTCAAATCAAAGGAATATTAAACAACAAGACCACTAGAATTGTGCACACTAATCTAGTTGGACCAACTACAACAAAGGGATTAAAATGTGAGATATACTTTATGTTATTATTTGATGATTATACAAGAATGACTGCAGTTTTCTTTCTCAAGAACAAGTCAGAATCTTTTGAAAACTTCAAGATGTACAAGGAAATGGTTGAAAATGAGATGGATTCAAGAATCAAATGCTTGAGATCTGATAATGGAGGATAGTTCACTTCAAATGAATTTATGGACTACTACAACAATCATGGAATAAAAAGACAATTCTTCGTTGCTAGGACACCTCAACAGAATGGAGTTGTTGAAAGAAAGAAAAAGACAATACAAGAAATGGCTTGAACAATGATAATGGATTCCAAATTGATAGATATATTTTGGACTCAGGCAATGCATAGAGTAGTTCAAATTAAAAACAGATTAATGCTCAGAAACAACACTGACAAAAGTCCCTACGAGATATGAAAAGGAAGACCATCAAATGTGAAGTACTTCAGAGTTTTTGGAAGCAAATGCTACATCAAAAGAGAAGATGGAAGAATGGTAAATTTTGACTCTTGTGTGGAATAAGGATTACTTGTTGGTTACTCAAGTACAAGGAAAGAATACAAGTGTTACAATCTAAGATTGAAAAAAGTTGTGTAAAGCATCAACGTAACAATTGATAAAACACGCAGACCAAAATCAAAGAAAGAAGAAACCAAATCAATGGAACAACTTTTCGAAGAAGAAGAAGAAGATGAAGTAGAAGAGGAAGATGAAGAGAATCTGATAGAAACAGAAGAGCAAGTTCAACAAGTATCTCCAAAGACACCTAGCAAACGAGTACAGAAGAATTATCCTTTAGATCAGATTATTGGAAACAAAGCTGCAGGAGTTGAGACTAGAAAAAAAATATGTTCACCAGAACAAACACACCTAGTAGTATTATATACAATTGAACCAAACTGTTTTGAAGAAGACATCAAGGATGAATTTTGGAATAAGGCCATGGATGAAGAATTGGATCAAATAGAAAAAAATGACACTTGGGAATTGGTTCTAAGACCAAAGAATAAGAATGTGATCGACATAAAATGGGTTTTCAGGAATAAATTGAATGAAGATGGATAGGTTACAAGGAACAAAGCTAGATTGGTATGTAAAGGATATGCATAGATTGAAGGAGTCGACTTTGAAGAGACATTTTCCCTAGTTGCTAGAATGGAAGAAATGCATTTGCTTTTAGCTTATGCATGCTCCAAAAATGTTAAACTATATCAGATGGACGTAAAATCAACTTTTATGAATGGGGAACTTGAAGAAGAAGTCTACATTGAAAAACCAAAAGGATTTCAGTTTTCAGAGAACACAGACTATGTGTGTAAATTAAAGAAGGCCTTGTATGGTCTAAAGCAAGCTCCTAGAGCATGGTACTCTAGAATGGATAAGTATCTACAGCAGGCAGGGTTCAGAAAAGGAAGTGCAGACAACAACATCTACATCAAGGTAAGTCAAGGTAATATATTATTAATTGAAGTTTATGTTGATGATATTATTTTTTGTAGTAATGATGATAGGTTAAGCTAGAAATTTGCAAAAGATATGTAGAATGAATTTGAAATGTAGTTACTTGGAGAAATATGCTTCTTTCATGGATTTCAGATACGTCAAAGCAACCAAGGAATTTTTATTTCTCAAACCAAGTATATCAGAGAAATGCTAAAGAGGTTCAGAATGGAAGATTGCAAACCAGTTATCACTCCCATGCAAACCAGTTGTAAGTTGAGAAAAGATGATAATTTGAAGTCTACCGATCAGAGGTAATATAGGTCAATGATTGGCAACCTACTATATGTGACAACATCCAGACTAGATGTAATGCAAGAAGTTGGACAAGTGGCACGATTTCAAATAGCACCAAAGGAATCACATGTATTAGCAGTAAAGAGGATTTTCAAATATCTCAAAGGAACAGAAGAGTTTTGATTATGGTATCCAAAAGGAAAAGAACTATCACTTATTGCTTACACAGATGCAGATTGGGCAAGTTGTATTGATGACCGACGAAACACTAGTGGAGAAGCGTTCTACTTAGGTGAGTGTTTGGTATCATGGCTAAGAAAGAAACAATCATCTGTATCTTTATCTACAACCGAGGTAGATTATATTGCATAAACATCATGTTGTACACAGGTTCTTTGGATGAAAAAAACTCTGACAGATATACAGGTTGAGTATGATGAGCCCATTCCAATCTATTGTGATAATACAAGAGCCATCAGTATCTCGAAGAACTTAGTGATCCACTCCAAGATGAAGCACATTCCAATCAAGTATCACTTTCTAAGGGAGCAGGTTGCAAAAAAGAACATTAGAGTTGAGTATGTGGGCACAAAAGAACAAGTGGTAGATATCTTCACAAAACCACTTCCATGAGAATCCTTTGAATATATTCACCAGAGACTTGGAGTTATTTCTACTCCAAATTAAATGCTTTTTGAATTCTTATCTTATATGTCTTAGATTTACACGAGGAAGCACCATAAGAGGACAACTCAGTCAGGGGGAGAAACCCTAGATGGAAAGATACCTTTTCCATTGATGACAAAGGGTGAGATATTTATCAGATGCAGAGGATAGAGACAGAGGACAGAGGCATGGTTCCAGGGAGAGCACGAGTGATATTATTTTAGTATTGCATCAGAGTGTTGCCATCAATTCCAAAACGAGAGATTGTTGATTAAGGTTGGTTTTCATTCATCTCAACCCTTGACGAAAGCCCCGTGGCACAAGGTTTGGGTAATGGACCCAAGATTGTTTGATGTAAAGATGACTCATTATTTTCTTTTCATGGTTGATAAGAAGTAAAAATGGATCAACTCCGAAGTGGTCCCCTTATGGTGAAAGCCTTCATGGGAAGACGCTTTGTGGAGTAAGAGAACCCATTCTTATTTGAGGAATAATGAGATGAAGGACAATGAATTTGTGAGTGAAAATGTCCTAGATGGATAGTGATTTTCATGTCATTTCCGGTGGTATGTGGAACATCACATAACTCCTCGTGGTTAGAGAGTTATGACCATATGAAGTTGGAGAACCCTCATGAGTCTTATAGAAGCCCCCAAGAGTCAAAGTGCTTTGCAAAAAGAAATTTTTTAAAAGAAGAAGCCCTAAAATAAGGAAAGTGTAAGGCTACATGAAGATATAAATAAGAGACAAAGGTCACTCATAAAAACACACTTGTACATATTGTATATCTATTTTCTTGTGTAAAGCTTCTTGTAAATACTTGTGGATACATCTGAAGTGGTGAACGTCTGAGGTAGCATGAAGGGTTGATGGAGAAATTATTGGATTCACAAAAAACCCTATTTTATGATGTGTACACGGACTGTCTATGTATAGGGTGCGTACGTATGTGGGTTGTATGTGTATAAAGTGAGTACATACGCGGGATGGATTTTTATAGGGTGAGTACAAGTTGATAAAGCCATGCAACTTGAGAAGATGAAGATGAAGAGATTCTAGATTTTGAGATCAAGCTCCCAGGAAGGTCTAGAGTGCTCAGATACATAAGATCCATCAATTGGTTCAAAAGGTATGTCTTATTTCTATGATTAGTTGGATTTTTATGTATGCATGAGGAATGACAATGGAGATTTGAGGATTCTCCCTAGAGAGACTAGTGGCTACATGGGATCTTCTGTGTAAGTAATATCTACAGAAATACAGTGCTGGTATATTTATCATTGATACTTCTTGTTGAGGCACATCTTGTATTTCTTGGCATATGGGTAAGAGTTGTTATGGTACATGGTTGAGATCTTGTATTTATTGATGTATTGAAAAGTTGAATATCAGAAAGGGGTTGATGACTAAGATCATGTGAGGGATATTATACTTGTTCATGATTATGCATACCTATATGGCACATGAATAGAGAGAGACATACTTTCCTTGAGTAGAGGTTATGTATGAGGATGCATGCACAAGGTACAGTTACAGTCTAGATACAATGATAGGTTATAGATCTATGTGAAAGAAGTTACAGAGGGTCTGAAGTTTTCAAGTGAAAGGAAACCCTAGTTTTAGAAGGCATACGCAGGCTACATAACAGATAGGGCCCGTACATACGCGGGCTACATAATAGATAGGGTGCATACATACGTGGGCTGCATAATATATAGGGCGTGTACATATGCGGGTTGCATCACCATAGGTCGTGTATCTATTGTATTTTTGTGGATACATGTTTAGTTGAGGTACATATTGATTATAGGGAAGTTGTACAGATTGGATACAAGTCAGTGGTATAGGTTGATACAGTTGTACAACAGTATATCTCACAGTGATAGGTTGATAGTGGTTCCATAATTCTACTTCTACTTTAGGGTGGCAAGATGGGTCAAGGAAAGGTGGTTGTAGCCACCTTCCGGTTGTATCCTCCTTCTGGTTGTAGCCAGAGAATTGGGAAGTTGGAGATTCCCTCGGGTTGTAGCCTGAGAAACCAGTGGGTTGGAGCCTCCTTCCAGTTGCAGTTGGAGAACAAAGGAAGTTGGTGCCTCCAATGAATGTAATTCTTAAAGGCATATAAGAAAAAGAATTATGTGGTTTTCTCCCGATTTGGGTTTCCACATAAAACACTGGTGTACGATGTATGTGTGTGATTGTTTATTTCTTATTTCTCATTATTGGATAATAATTTTACATTGATATAACATTTGAAGAAAATGGATTATAATTACGCTATGACTGATTCACCCCCTTTCTTAGTAATCCAACAAGTTCCATTGGATGTCACACTTTCATCGGGCTACGATCCTCCCAGACCCACTGCATGAGAAGAGGACCCCAGGAAGAAGGTAGGAGCATAGGGACAGAGCACGACAATGAAGTAGCAGGACGGAGTTGAGGAAGGTATGCAGGCTGCAATAAGCAAGGATATGGAGGGTGGAATGTCGAAGGAGGGTGGCAAGGTCTTTGCGGCACCTCGATTGCACCAGAACAGTGGCGTGTCCCCCCGACTTTCTTCCACTCGGAAGAGTTAGACTTGGTGTTTGACCTGAGAAGCCAGATGACAGACCAGGTCTGTTGTGGCACACTCATGCACCAACACATAGACATGTTGTACGAGGCTTTCTCCAATGCGTCAACAAGGCAAAGATGTCCGACGTGTGCAAGACCTTATGCTTTGCCAACTCAGAATGGAGCACAATGAAGACCCCAACAAGGCCACCTCTAGAACCAGCGGATAATTGCATAGCTAGGAGTGCTTTCTCGTTATTGTTAGATGTTTAGGCTCTAGTTAGGGGTTCAGTCAGCTCAAACTCTTTAATGTTTAGTCTAGTTTCAATTTCAGTTTTCATGGTTAATGCACAGACTATAGGCCACCACCTGTCCTAGTTTCCACCGGGCAGGGTAGATGATGGTCCACCTCTTTTGGACATGGATATCCAAGGCTCCCAATTGTTCTGGTTTTCGCTAATTTGGAAGAACAACTGGAAGCCTAAGAAAACATGTTTATTTTTTCATGTGATATAATACAATATGATCTGCCCTCTTTTTACTTAAAAAATAAAAAATAAAACCTATTAACATAATAATTAGGTATTTTCAATCACTATGAAATAAACCATAACTATGTTCTAGGTCATAGATAACATCAAACTAAAAATAACACAATCTCATCCACAAGTCCTCAAGGCAATGATAGGGGGATCACTTAAGGGACAATCTACATCAATGAAAATAACATGTCTCCCATCTTTTCTGACCACAAAGAAAGAAATAGAATTTATAGCATTATTCACTCTAACTTGTGATATTATATGGCCAATATGGAGAAATAAATGGTTACAGTATGAATTTCGACCTCTTTCACTAAAACACAAACCAAATTTTGACTTTGACTACAATTGAAACACTAATAAAAGGATCTAGTTTTTAGTTCATATAAATCAATCATTATTTCTCCAAACCACTGAATATGCTTTAAGTGAGAAATTGACTTCTTTATCGATGAACTAAACCATTTAAACTTAACATGTAGTGTTGGCACCAAATTTATCCCTATTGAGTAAAAGGACTATACTATTTTTGAGGGAAATTTATAGGATATGTAGGGTCATTTCATTTTTTATTTCATATGCACTTGCCCAGCCTTTGACCTTTTCTCAATCCTCATCCCAAGAAAAACCTCCCCTTCAACATTTTGGTGTACTTATCTTCCCACATGTGAGGCACATTGATATCTACTTCAATTAGACACTCTCTAATGTACATCATGAACTTGAAAATCATATAGCCTTCAACCATTTAATATATGATTAAAAAAATTTTCCAATGCCTTTAAATGTATCTCCCTCAACCACGTTCTTTTCATGTAAATATGTCCACATATTTCAATCTTTCAAAGACATTAAATAAATAGTACTTATATGCATTGAAGGAGCTCAAAAATAACTTCATTTGCATTTAACACATTAGATGAGGAATTAGTCACTTTAAGTACTTGATATCTTCTTGATATATTTCTATAGATGAAAACCACCTACATGTTACAATGACACACGTTTGAATAAAATGATATATACACAAATGACCCTCATAAAAATATTTTGTTTTCGCAAAACAATAAACCATGACATTTGAATTATGGATTATAAATTACCTCATGTACTTAATAATTATGATTTGTTTTATGTTGTTATCAAAATAGTTTGGAGAGGTAAAATGAAGTCGAACATATAATGATTCATTATGTTCACTTAATAAAAAACAACCAAATAAAAAAAGAAAATGATTTACATCTTTTAAATCATAGCTATTATAAAAGGAAAAAATATAATGATTCATTATGTTCACTTAATAAAAAACAACCAAATAAAAAAAGAAAATGATTTACATCTTTTAAATCATAGCTATTATAAAAGGAAAAACATTAATAAAGCTATGCCACTCATTGCCCCAACCAAAATCACAATTTTTGTATGGAGTTATGCTAATCCAATATACAATATAAAAGGAAATAAAGAAATTAGTGTTGTCAACTCTTGTGATTTAAAAAAATTTTAAAGTAAATAAAATAGTGCATTTTTCCTTTAGTTCATTTGTGTGCTTCTGATTCATTGATAATTAAAAACCATTTTAGTTTATGCATAAATCATTGACAATTAAAAACAATTTTATTTATAAATTTTAGTTTATGCATAAATCATTAATCATGAAAAACATTCTTATTTATAAATGCTAATTTATGTATAAATAAATGTTGTTGTTGTTTTTTATTTTAATTTTCAATTTTTAATTTTATTGAGTTTGGATTGTGATAGATAATATTAAATAAATTGCAATTGCGTAAGTACACATTAGTGAGATTAAATTTGAATTTGAATGGAATTTCTTATAATTTAAATATAAAATTTAATAAAAAAAATTAACAAATAATATGATTTAATGGTTGGTAAATTGGAGGCCGTCAAAAGGGACTCAATTTTCAAGGAGTTTCATTTTATTATATCTAGGTTCAAAAATTAGCTAGCTATTATAACTATAATTTCGCAACAAAATATTAACTTTCATCTATCAACTATGTTGAAATACATTATCATTGTCATCATATTGAACATTATCATCATATTGAAGCATCCCAAGAATTATAAAAAATGTTTTTAAACAAAATTGTGAATTAAAGCTAAAGCTAACTAAATGGATATTTTGAATTGAAACAAACTATTATTCAATAGTATGAGATGAAATTAACATACACATCTTATGCCATATTTCATTATGGATATTCATTTTTTAAACAAAAATAACATTTGTTAAGATCATCTCAACAAAACCTATTAACATAATAATTAAGTTTTTTCAAGCACTAAGAAATAATATATAACTATGTTCCAGGTCAGAGATAACATCAAACTAAAAATAACACAATTTCATCCACAAGTCTTCAAGGAAATGGTAGGGATAATTTAAACTAAAAATAACACAATTTCATCCACAAGTCTTCAAGGAAATGGTAGGGATAATTTAAGGGACAATCTACATTAATAAAAATAACATGTCTCCCATCTTTTGTGACCAAAAAAGAAGTAGTAGAATTTATATCATTATTCACTCTAACTTGTAAGATTATATGGTCAACAACGCATTCAAAGCTTGGAGAAATAAATGGTTAGAGTATGAATTTCGACCTCTTTCACTAAAAAACAAACCAAATTTTGACTTTGACTACAATTAATAAATGCTACTACAACTCAAACACTAAGAAAATGATATAGTTTTCAGTTCACATAAATCAATCATTATTTCTCCAAACCACTGAATATGCTTAAAGTGATAAAATGACTTCTTTATCGATGAACTAAACCATTTCAACTTAACATGTAGTGATGGCACCAACTTTCTCTATATTGAGTAAAAGAAGGACTAGACAAATTTTGAGGGAAATTGATAGGATATGTAGGTTCATTTCATTTTTTATTTCATATGCACGTGGGTGCCCAGCCTTTGACATTTTCTCAATCCCTATCACAAGAAAAACATCCCCTTTAAAATTTTGGTGTACTTATCTTCCCACATGTGAGGCACATTGATATCTACTTTGAGTAGACACTCTCTAATGTACATCATGAACTAAACAAACATATAGCCTTCAACCATTTACCCCTTTGTATGTAATATATGTTTATCAAATTCCTCCAATTCATTCCTCCAATTCATTCAAATGTATCTCCCTCAAACACATTGTTGTTGTGTGAATAGGTTCACATTTTTCAATCTTCCAAACACATTAAAGAAATAGTACTCCTAAACACATTAAAGAAGTATTACTCCTATGCATTGAATAAGCTCAAAGATAATTGTATTTGCATTTAACACATTAGATGAAGAATTAGTCACTTTAATTACTTGATATCTTCTTGATATAGTTCCTTATATGAAAACCACCTACATGTTACAATGACATACATTTGAATAAACCAATATATACACAAATGGCCCTCATAAGAGTGTTTTTTTTTCTTTTCGGAAAAACATAAACCATGACATTTGAATTATGGATTATAAATCACCTCATGTACTTAATAATTATGATTTGTTTTATGTTGCTATCAAAATAGTTTGGGAGTGCTAGCGGTAAAATAAAGTGAAACATATAATGATGCACTATGTTTACTTAATGAAAAACAACCAAATAAAAAAAGAAAATGATTTACATATTTTAAATCATAGCTATTATAAAAGGAAAAAGATTAATAAAGGTATGCCACTCATGGCCTCCACCAAAATCACATTTTTCATTTAGATATTTTTAATATTTTCAACAAAACTAGTGAAAAATTTAATATTACATATGATGCATTTTGAATCCATTGCTCTCTTCCTATGTTAATAATCATGGAAGAATTATCTATTGTCCACCACTAAAATACCGACTCAAATGTGACATCACATTAGTTTGCTTGATGTTACTTTTGACTTGGAAATTTCATATTTGTAATTCCTTCCATCTAACATTTTCCATAGACATTCTATGACATTATTCATTATATAAATTATGTCAAACAATTGAACTACTAGAAGGTTCTCATAATAGATATGGAACTCACTTTCTCTATACTAAGTAAAAGAAGGGATAGACAATTTTTTATGGAAACTTATAGGATATGTAGGGTCATTTCAATTTTTATTTCATATGCAGGTCGGTGCCCAAACATTGACTTTTTCTCAATCCCCATCCCAAGAAAAACCTCCCCTTCAAAAGTTTGGTTTACTTATCTTCTCATGTTGGAGGCACATCGATATCTACTTCGAGTAGACACTCTCTAATGTACATCATGGACTGAAAACTCTTATAGCCTTGAACCATTTACCCCTTATGACGTAATATATATTTAAGAAATTCCTTCAATTCTTTCAAATATGTGTCCCTCAACCACATTGTTCTTTTGTGAATAGGTTTATGTTTTTGAATCTTCCAAAATTAAGGAAAGAAGTAGTGCACATATATATTGAAGGGGCTCAAAGATAAGGTCCTTTTCATTTAATACATTAGATGAAGAATTATTCTCTTCAAATACAATATATCTTCTTGATATATTCCCTTATATTAAAACCACCTATATATTACAATGAAACACATTTGAATAAAATGATATCATGTACACAAATGACCCTCATTTTAGGAGATTGATTTTACAAAAATATAAATCATGGCATTTGAAATATGGTTTATAAATGGCCTCATGTACCTAAATATATATGATTTGTTTTATGTTGTTATCAAAATAGTACAGAGG
>JASDQU010096504.1:1696-16033 GCA_032191745.1 Picea mariana | reverse complement strand
AATTTTACTTGTGCTGTTGGTAAGTGTTTCTCTTGCATGGTTTGTTATGTTTAAGCTATCTTCAGGATGGTCAAACAGTATTTTCCTGCTCATTATAGTAGCCACGATGATCTGTAAACTGCTGTGGATATTCCACTGGATAGTTCATCACGACAGATCTTACAAGTTATTATAAAATATTGTTAGGTTATCCTCTATTATGTGTTTATTTATGATTTAAATTTAACATTACAAGAATAGTTCTCAAAATACTTAAATAAATGGAGAATAATAAAAAGAAGTTACAACAATAAATACCACACCATAGAATGAACTCAAGATGTATCCTGGGAAAGCCATTATGGGAAAACCTAGTGAGAAGTTGGGGACCATGCCTTGCTCTTTTCTTCTTAGATATCAAATGCATATACAAAGAAAGGTGGACTCACTATGGAGTTGCCATAGACATTGTGGCTTGAATTGTTGTTACAGAGTCTTCTACTTCCTTTGTTTTGCTCATAGTATCCCACTCTTTTGCTATTCTGATCTATGGAACAACAAATCAATACAATTGAAACCAAACCCGTCCTTTCCTAGTGGCTCAATGTTTAACATGTCTTGATAGCCATCTAGGGTCAGGGTTAGGGTATTTGGATGCCTCAACTTCCGATTAGGGTTAGGGTTTTGGATGCTAGAATCTTCTTGAAAGTCCAGATATAACTAGCTCTACACGTGTGAGTAATGGGAGCTGATGTGGCATCCACTTGGTGCTATGGTGGTCAAATCCTAGGTTAACTTGCGGGAGGCATAACTTCCTTATACATACTTCAATTGGGGCATTGGAAAGCTCTTTGTTACACCTCATATTGTATGAGGTTCCACATTGGATTTTCATCACATTGATGGAGTTTGCAGCAGGTGCCCGTGGTATCCGACCTAGACCCCCAAGCCATGTTCTCCCACACGACCTCCCTTTACGACATTCCCGGGCAACCTCCCACCCACATCTGTTCCCCGCCCTCTTCTTGCCATCTTTTCTCAGAGAGAGACATCAGGACAATAGCCAGAGATATGAGCACCAACAGAGCAGCAGATGAAGAAGGCCTCGAGGCCAAATTCCTTATGCATGGCGTCCGTTCCCTTGAATCACATATTGCTGATTTATTTAACATATCAACGACTCTTTGACGATTTGGAAAGTCGCTATCTCAGAACTAAAGGATAGGCAGGATTTCGCCCAAATTACCAGACAACCGATCACATTTTCACACTCAGAGCCATCATTGAGGAGGTCCGTCATCACTCTTCGAGGGTTTACTATTGTTTTGTAGACTTTCAAAAAGCGTTTGATACAGTGCCACGAGAGGCTTTATTCCAGAGACTTCGCGACATCAACATATCTGAGACCTTCCTAGTAGCCACCATGAGACTGTATGAGTCAATTTTGGGACGTCTCAGGTCGGCTCATGGTCTCTCTGATTTCATTCAGAGTACCATTGGGGTAAAACAGGGATGCCCCCTCTCGCTGACTCTCTTTGGAATCTACATTGATGAGCTAGTCTTTCTTCCACATGGCACAAACACATCTAGGATGGTGATGGCTGTCTCCGTCATCAGGTGCTGATCTCCTTGCTCCTTTTCCCTGATGACCTGATCTTGTTGGCTTCTACTCTTGAGGGCCTATAGAGGTAGATTGATGCCCTAGCTAGTTTTTGTGACCTCCGACAGTTGACGGTCAACTTGGGTAAAACCAAGGTCACGATCTTCAATGCTTCAAAACACACTCTCACAGACTTACACTTCTACTTCAGAGGGGAAGAGATTGAGATCAACATATCTTATGGCCTCGTTTTGGTATGCGACAAACCCTCCAACCCCGACTCAACAAAGGATATGGGTCCCTAACCCTCATTGAGTGTAATGTTCCTGACTCGACTAGTCTAGGAAATACTGCTAATCTAATATGTCCACTATCTGATCTCATACACTGGGGGTTTCTGGATGCGTTTTAGATGTGTATGTGTATGTGTATAATTAATTGTTTATAGCATGTAAATGAGCATACAGATAGTAAGTGAGACAATCGATTGCAAACCATATATTATGATATCTCTGGAGTACAATGTCGAATGCGACTGAATAAAATAAATCACTCGGCTAGATCAATGACAAAAAGGATCTTAGATGGAATACAATAAGAAAACTAAAACAATAATACCCGATAATAGAAGAACACTGCGGGATCAATGGATGAGGTGTAAGATCTGCTGCAAGCTACGACAACTGCTACAAGTCTAGAACGTTCGCCCTGGTGGCTAAACCCCTTGGATTTTCTTGGAAACTATCCCAAACAATGCGTCCTGCTCTCTCTCTCTCTCTCAGTCCTGGTGACTGACCAACCCTCTGTTGGTATGTCTGGACCCCGGATGGATCCCCCTGGGGAAATGCACCCCCTCTGCTACCGGAAAACTGCGCCCTAGTGATTCCCCCTTCGAAATCAGCTGATAAGGGTCTCAAACTGAGTGCCCTGGCCTACTGTGAAATGGGTCGGAAGGATTTCCCTGGATTTGATTTGATGATCGCTCGGGAATCCCAAATGTGTCCTCCCTAACTGCCGCACCCTCAACGGTTGGAAAATGCGCCCCAGATGATTTCTCCATTGGAAGTTGACGAGAAACCGGGCAATAGATGCGCCTTGCCTTCCTCTCAACTGGGTTAGAAGGGAATCTATGGATTCTCCCTAGATGGGACAAGTTGACTCACTAAACCTCCTCAGAAGCTGTGCCCTCACCTTGAATAAGTGCGCCCTTGTTGCTGGAACCTATGAAACTGTTGCTGAAGACTGATGGAAGACCTGTGTGATCTCCCCGGTGATTAGGGTGTGTCTCTCAACATCGAAATCAACCACTGGTGTATTCCTCCTGGAATCCACTAGCCCCTAACGTTTCTTGTAACGGAATAACATCCGGGGAATTCAATTCCACTAACCTTCTCAGGGACGATTTTTTTGACGGGCTTGCCAACTGACAACAGTTAAACGACAATATTCTCATGAGGTAACTGTCCCAAGGATTTGCTTTACTCTAAGCACCCATTCAATTGAAGATTTCCGCCCCGAAGCCAAGTCAATCCTGGCCCTATCTTGAGCCAAGAGGAGATGTGATTTCCGACCCCTACCTTTACCAGCAATAAAAGTTCAAGGAAAGGAACCCAAGCCGCATCTTTCCGAACCTAGAACATCAACCACCGGTTGTTCTCCCTTAACCACTGACCTATTCCTAAGATGATAACGTACCCTACTTTCTTTCGAGGAGGAGTCTGTAGAAGCTGAGGGGGTGACAAGCTGGGATAAGAGGGAGGTAGTGTATATCTCGATTGAAGGAGAAGGGGATGAAGGACAAGAGGAAGAACCCAGATAATTGGGATCCGAAACCCCTACATTCTGCAAAGTAGACTAACCTGGAAAAGGCAAAACCTAAGAGTCGAGGAACCCCCCACCACCCAAGAGCTTGTGACAGGCATGACCAAAGAAGGGGAAAAAACCAATCCACTGGAAGCCATGGGGCAGGTAAGAGAAACCAGACTCGCCACAGAGAATCCCCTCACACATCGAGAAAAGAGAGTGCCCACATTATCCCGAACCCCATCAACACACCCAACATCCGAAAAAGGAAAAGGTACAGACATAGAGACACCCAAAGAAGACTTACCCGAGAAATCCTACTCTCGACGAAGAGTGGACACTGTTGGGGGCGGAAGCTTTGGCCCATCCACAAAAGACGAAGCTGTACAATAAGCCAAGGTGTCTGGAGGAGAAACCAGAGTATCCTTGCCCGAAAGAGGTTCCCTCACCTCCCCCTTGTGTTCTCCATCGCCCAATTGTACCTCCAAAGACGTCCTCGTGGGAGAAATTAGTGTCACAGAGCCTTTGTTGAATCGAATTTTCCCTTTGTAAGGCAGAGGACACTTGACAATCCCATGACCATAGATATGGCATCTATAGCACTTGAAAGGAATTCCTTCATAATCCAAAAGCTGAACGAAGGTTCCCTCCGCCGACTCAATTGTTAATTCTTGTAGAAGACCTAGATGCAAGTTTAGCCTTACCAAAATTTGTGCCACTATCATAAGACCAGTGTCTTCAAAAGACATATCCGCTTCTATATAACTTCCCAACATATTACCAATCGCAACAAACTGAGCAGGATTCCAGAACTGCATTGGAAGACCCGATAACCTGACCCAAATCGGTTCTTCATCAATCCTTTCCTTCTTTGCATCAAAAGTAGGAGTCCATCTTTTAAGAATAATGGGCGTATCAACCATACTCCACACCTTCAATAAGACCCATTTTACATCCTCCTTGGAGGAAAAAATGAAGGCAAACCATCCCCGTGACAGTAAACGAATAAGTGGCATCTTAGTGATATCCTTTAACCAGTTCTTGGATATCCACTCCTTCAGAAAACCCATACCCAACTTTTTGTCCCTTACATGACCAACCACCGCCAGTTCTGAGAAGTCGACCACCCTATCCATATCAATATCTTCCCCAAATACAAGCCGCTCAATACATTTCCTTTCGTGCGCGCACCTAATAGGTTTTGTGGAAGATGTTAGATGACCCTCGGTTCCCTTCTGGCCCTTTAGATGCCGCTTCGACCTCTGTGGATCTCGTGAAGGGTTTTCCCTCTTTTCTCAAGTACCTTACCCCCATTACCAGTATCAGCGTCTCCCGTCGAGACACCCCCAAAACCCCTGTCACCGCCCAGAGAGTCGACGTCCAGTAATGCTGACGGCGAGAAAACCAAAGGTGTACTGAAACCCACCGAGTCTTTTGGCCCAGACCCCCACAATCCTCCCTCGACCAGATTACCTAGATTCGGTTCACAACTCCTCGAGCCTACTTCCCCCACATCAAATCCCAAACCTCGATCAAGTCCTCCAGCCGGACTGGAGTACCGTGTGGGTTCGCCCTCCCAGCCCACAAAGAACCCCAAACCTCCCGAAAAAGACAGATCTCCCACCGAGGTAAACCCCGAACCTGTCATGCCTGACAACAAAGGCTCTGATCCCACCACATCCTCTGTCAATGTCAGCCCTAGAGCGCTGACATCCATCCTAGAAATCTCGGTCGCATGATCGCCCCACACTCCACCAGACTCCTTCCAAACCGCCAAGTCGTCACGTCCCTCCAAACCCGCAAAGAAATACGCAAACAGACCGTCACATTTTGAGTTAATGGGGTCTCCCCCAGCCTCGTCTGCAACCATGACAAAACGATGATCACTGCAACTGTCACGGAGCTCACCCTCAAGCTCCCCTGCTAGCACCTAAAAACTAATAGCCCTATCTTGAAAACCCTTATCCTAACCAACAACTCCATCCCCCAAAATTCATATGAGAGTTCTTGTGCCATGCAAGAACTTTTCCTTCAGAAAAGGTAACCTTGTAGCCTTTATCCTCTAAGGCAGAAACAGAGACAAGGTTCCTTTTCATCCCGGATACATATAGTACCTCACTCAACTGAAGGGGTATGTCAGAATCTAGTTGGAATGTAGAAGTTCCAACCCCTTTCACATTATATCTAGCATTGTCTCCAAGTACATGTAGACTGGTCTCTTTCTCAACAAGATCTGTCAGATGATCTCTATATCCGATCATGTGCCTGGAGGCACCGCTGTTAATTAACCAAATATCATCATCAGTAGGAATCATAGCTGAGAGTGCTGATATGAATAAGAAGGCTTCATCTTTGATGTTTTCATCTCTCTGATGTGGCTCTGGATCAACATCAGCAATGGAGGCAAGTTGTCTTTCTTTCTTCATGGTAGGACAATCTCTCTCTGAGTAAATGATTGTCTTCCTTGCCTTGACGTCATCTTCCTTCCATTCTTCCTTCTCTTCATCGGTAGCTGTTTCTGGTAGAGTCTTTTGTATCACACTCAATAGGTCATCCTCTTCTAGGGTGATCTGTAGTCTTGACTTCTAGGAACTGAAGTTGCTTGATCCATCAAGCCTATCTTCTACCAAGGTTTTGTTCTTCATGGTTTACAGATTCTTCCACAAAACCTTAGCAACTAGGCTAGGAAACCTAACGACTAGGTTAGGCTAGCAACCCTAGGTTTCGTTGGACTTATGATTGCCAACAATAAGCCTTGAAAGTCAGAAGAACATTGGTAATCTTGAAAACGTCCTTCAATGAGCTACAGAAACCCTAAAACTGGAATTTTGCATCAAATTGCGGAACCCTAGGGCCAAAAATCTAGAATTTTCGGAAATGCAATCTAAAAGTTGCTGGAGGTGCGTTGAAGGAGGTCGTACACTCCTATGCAATTTTTAGCCCCAACACTCAAGTATAAAGTGCTGAAACTGGCAAAATAAGGAGGGCTGTACTTTTTCTCAAAAACCCTAGGAGGGCCGTACGAATTGCAAAAAAGAGGACGGCTTACTTGAAGGCTTGTGCAATGGATTCTTTCAAGACCTATGCTCTGATACTATGTTGAATTTTCACTATGCTAGGCTCAAGCATGAGGTTTATTTGATTCAACATGTACTTGAACCATAAACAAATGCAACAACACCATACACAAGTGCTGCAATAACCAAGATCACAAGAAGAATAACCATGCACAAGAACACAAGAAATATCCTGGGAAACCCTTCTACACAAGTGAAGGAAACCCAACAATCCTTTGCTATATTCTCAAGAGAAGATCCCCCAATCATAAACCTAGATGCACACAAGAGGGTGCTCTATAACCTTGAAACTAGCGCCCAAGAGAGGTGCACACTTCAGCCTTAAAGGTAGGTCTGAAATTTCCAAAATGACAAGTGACAAGTGTGTTTCCTCAATGGGGAAATCACCTTTATTTATACAAGACCAGACACAACAATAGGTGTGTCTATTGGCACAACAGGGCCGACCTCAATAACTCAGAAATATAATTATTTATTACAATAAACATTAATTATCTTTCACATATGGTGGGGCCGACTTGTACCCTTTACATCATAATTAGGGTTACAAGTAAATCTTACACTTAGACAATATAGAAAGGGATCCACACGTCCACTAGTGCTCAACCGCTAGGGACACGTCCACTTGTGCTCATCTACATGGACGTCATACTCAATAGATCTCTATCTCAATTGAGTCCATAGGAGAATCATCTGGAGTACCACATCGACTCAACTGTCACACAAGGGAGAACGATACACCCATCACATGGGCATACCCAACACTGGGGCACAACTCAACTCAGTCCAGAGGAGAACAATACACCCCATCACATGGGCACACCCAACACTAGGCTCTCTCAGAGGTCGACTCAACTCAATCACAGAGGAGAACATATCCTGGAGAATGTCACACGACGCTACAATCATCAAATAGTCCAAAAACCAGCTTACGGAGCCATACTGCTTCCATACAAGCATCACAAGTTGCAATATACTCCGCTTCTATAGTGCTGAGTGCAACAAACTTATGTTAACTGCTAGCCCATGATATCATAGCAAATCCCAAATTGAAACATATACCAGAAGTACTCTTTCTGTCATCTGCACTCCCTGCCCAATCTGAATTAGTAAATCCATGCAATTGTACATCACTGTTTGAGGCATATCTCAAACCATATTTTAGCGTCCCACGAAGATATCTCAAAATGTGCTTTGCAACTATCCAATGCTCATGTCTAGGTTCCACCTGGAACTGGCTGAACGTGTTCATAGCAAAGCAAATTTCCGGTCGGGTATTAACCAAATACATCAATGAGCCAATCAACTGCTGGTACAGGGACGAGTCTACTGGATCAGAATTAGAGTCTCTCAACTTCTTCATATTTGTCACCATGGGAGCTGCCATGGATTTGCAATCCATCATCCCAATATTCTGAAGAATCTTTACAACATACTTCCCTTGCCCCAGGAAGATTTCTCCACGCTTCTGCTATACTTCTAGTCCTAAATAATAATGCATGAGACTAAGATCCTTCATATCGAATTCAGAGACTAGCTCCTTCTTACACTGAATGATGAGAGGCTCTGCACCTGTCATAAACAAATTATTAACANGCCGACTTGTACCCTTTACATCATAATTAGGGTTACAAGTAAATCTTACACTTAGACAATATAGCAAGGGATCCACACGTCCACTAGTGCTCTACCGCTAGGGACACGTCCACCTGTGCTCATCCACATGGACGCCATACTCAATAGATCTCTATCTCAACTGAGTCCATAGGAGAATCATCTGGAGTACCACATCAACTCAACTGTCACACAAGGGAGAACGATACACCCATCACATGGGCATACCCAACACTGGGGCACGACTCAACTCAGTCCAGAGGAGAACAATACACCCCATCACATGGGCACACCCAACACTGGGCTCTCTCAGAGGTCGACTCAACTCAAACACAGAGGAGAACATATCCTGGAGAATGTCACACGACGCTGCAATCATCAAATAGTCCAAAAACCAGCTTACGGAGCCATACTGCTTCCATACAAGCATCACAAGTTGCAATCTACTCCGCTTCTGTAGTGCTGAGTGCAACAAACTTATGTTTCCTGCTAGCCCATGATATCATAGCAAATCCCAAACTGAAACATATACCAGAAGTACTCTTTCTGTCATCTGCACTCCTTGCCCAATCTAAATCAGTAAATCCATGCAATTGTACATCACTGTTTGAGGCATATCTCAAACCATATTTTAGCGTCCCACGAAGATATCTCAAAATGTGCTTTGCAACTATCCAATGCTCATGTCTAGGTTCCACCTGGAACTGGCTCAACGTGTTCATAGCAAAGCAAATTTCCGGTTGGGTATTAACCAAATACATCAATGAGCCAATCAACTGTCGGTACAAGGACGAGTCTACTGGATCAGAATCAGAGTCTCTCAACTTCTTCATATTTGTCACCATGGGAGCTGCCATGGATTTGCAATCCATCATCCCAATATTTTGAAGAATCTTTACAACATACTTCCCTTGCCCCAGGAAGATTTCTCCACGCTTCTGCTATACTTCTAGTCCTAAATAATAATGCATGAGACTAAGATCCTTCATATCAAATTCAGAGACTAGCTCCTTCTTACAGTGAATGATGAGAGGCTCTGCACCTGTCATAAACAAATTATTAACATATACTAGTAGGATCACAGGTGCATCATTCACAACCTTGTAATAAAGGTTTGGATCAGCATAGCTCTTGGAAAATCCAAGTCTTGTCAAGTAACTGTCAATTCATGCATATCAAGCTCTTGGAGCTTGCTTGAGTCCATACAAGGCCTTCTTCATACATGGGTTTCTCTCGGGTGTACCTCAAAACCTTGAGGTTGCTCTATGTATACTTCTTCCTCAATTACTCCATTGAGAAAAACGATCTTTACATCCATCTGATATAAACTCCAACCCATGGATGCTGCAAGAGATATGATGGCTCTAATAGAGGTGTATCTGGAAACTGGAGCAAATGTCTTATCATAGTTGTCTCCCTCCTGCTAGGAGAACCCTCTAGCCACGAATCTTGCCTTGTATTTATCGATACTCCCATCTACTGCATGCTTTATCTTGTAAACCTATTTTGAAGTGACTACAGACTTTCCTTCAGGTTTAAGTACGATTACCCATGCATCATTTTTCATGATGCATTGATATTTTTCCATCATAGCTTCCTTCCATTCTTTCTTCTTGATTGACAACCAAAGATCCTCAAGTGTTCAACACTTGGCTTCTTTCCGAAGAAAGCTTCTTCTGGAGTCATGCTCTTCAATATATGATGAGGACTTATATTTTGAACATATACGGTTGTCATAGTTGCTTCTCCCCATAGAAACATGGATAGATTCTGGTCATTCATCATTGCCTTGATAGATTCTTCAATGGATCAGTTCTTTCTTTCTGCTACACCATTTTGCTGAGGATTATGTGGGACAATTAGCTCCCTCCTAATCTTGGCTGCTTTATAAAAAGGCAACGAGCTCCTTGGAGGTGTATTCTCCTTCATTATCGAACCTCAAGATCTTTATTCGCTTAGTGAGGAGGTTGACATTGGTCCACACACATCTGAGTGTATCAGATCCAAAACTCCTTTTGATTACCACGCTTCCTTTAGAATTGGTACTTGGTGAGAACACCTGCCTCACCACTACATGGAGTCATCTGCTCCATGTTTGCAACTTTCATTCTAGCTCCTTCTTAGAGCTATCGCCTGTGACCTTCCTAGAACAAGAACAACAAGTGGATTTCGAATAACATTTTCATAAGAACATATCTATGGTAACAAGGATGGTAGTCATCATAGGATTACCAAGGTGACCTTCTCGGGAACAAGAAATGTCTCCTAAAGGAGATGCTAGTTTATTTTGTGAACAAGTGCAATAAGCATATATATCAATAGTACTTATATGCAACCAAGTATACCTAGCAGTAATATAACCTTTCAAAGATTGTTGTCACAACTGTAGCATCTATCAAACTTGATATGTGCAAATTGAAACTTAACAATTTGATCAATCAAACCTGGAACCTGGAGCCTCGACTGCTTGTTCCTCTGAATGTACTGAATCCAAGATCATTGCTTGGACAAGGTCTTTTGTACATTCCCTGTAAAACACACTCATGCTTTGTTGGATGATATAACATGAAAAACATATACAAGTGCATACCTTTGAAATTTGCATCATCATTCAGCTTGTCTTCTAATCTGAAACTAGACACCATCTTGACAAGAAGAGGTTAGAAACTGAATAAAAAAGGTTCAATGATTAGAACAAGCTAGAAACTCTAAAATTTCAACTTTGACCACAAAAACAATTTTGATTAAAAATCAACCTTTGACCAATCAACCTTTGAATTTGACTTTGACCAGTCAAACTTTGACTTTGACCCAAAAACTCAAACTTGATATTTTTGTTGGCTGAGGACACCAGAGGGTGTGCTAGGCTAGGGCGCACTAGAATATCCAAAAATTAGGTCCAATGCTTCACTTAAGGTGCCCAAAGAGTTGGATTAGGGTTTGCTGTAGCTGCAAAATTAGAAACTCCAGTTGCAACTGCAACTGGTGCTATAACGAGCTTGAAAAAGAATTCTCGCTCTACCTTCCAGCGGTTAGACTGTTATGAAGGTAGTGTGGGCCCATAACCTCTTAAAATATTCGATGTGCTCGTTTTACCATAGACAATATCACAATATTGTCACTCAAACATAGGCACGCTGTTGAAGGAAAATCTCCCCGCGGACAGGTAGATCTCCTCAAAGAGCTAGACTCTTAACTCTAAGACAGAAAGTGCTTATCATGGTCACTGACTTCCTTTTAGATCTAGGTGGACTAGTGTGTGAGAAGGAAGGATAAAAGAAGTACCTTTTACCAGCGTTTGTCCCTGCACGCTCCGAGTTGAGCTCCAATCTTTCTCTCTTCGATAAGCCCTGTAGACAAACAAAGTACGACCATTTCCTACTCTATCAAGATTAGTCCGAAATAGGTCTATCTACTAAAGAGACAAATTCATGTGAGATTGAACACGAATTAGAAAGAAACATGCCAAGCAAATTATATTAATGAGGACAAAACATTGCTTATAGCCGTAGATGGATTGCAACAGTTTCGTCAAGTCCTCCTTGTCTACCCCTTGCTCAAAAGATCCACGATCCGAATGATGATAGCTTCACTGATTGCTCCTTATGAGATCAAAGTGAGTATTTTTGATGTGTAACACACGCAACCACCCCTGAGCACCATAACCTTTGCTAGATAAAATGATTCTGAAAGCAACACTAGAACCAACAGATAACCAAGAGAGCACATTTTTCTCCAAAGATGCTCACCAGACAGAAAGTCCCAAAGCCACAGAACAAGAACAATACTCAGCTGCAACAGTTGCAGTTACCAAGAATACCACCAAGAATATCATAATACCACTAAGAATGTCACCAAGTATACCACCAAGAGATACTAGAAGGTAGGGCGCACATCTTAGGCTAGATGGCGCTAGAGAGACCAAGAAACACTCCAGAAGATCCACCTTCCATCCTTGCAGCTGCAACTCCAAACTTGCGCTACACTTGAGAGAGTGAGTGAGGTGAGTGTGTACAAATGAGCTAGATCATCTCTTATTTATAGTGGTTCTTGTCACTTGTCTGGGTCGACTTGTCCTTTTAGAAGTTAATACTTTAATAATAATTATTTTACTGAGTCGACTTGTCTTCTAGGGTTTTTACACATTTGTTTAGGGTTTCTCTTGCTTCTGGAATATTCTAATCTAGTCATAGGTTACACATGGAAGTTAATACCTCCCGCAGCTACCATAATATCAACACACGGGAGCCTGATCCCAGTGCAAATTTGGACGAATGCATTTTAATTTCTAAGACTATCAAAGATTATATTATTTTTTGAGAAATCCCAGAGAACTACTTCGGGGATAAACTTGAATTATATCTTTTGAATCTCTGATTTTGAGCATTTGATATTTAAAGTTTTTCCTATCATATTCTCCTTTGCTATCAATGAAAAGACTCTTAAAATTCTATGATATGTGGGCCTTTCATATTTCTTTCTTTGAATGTGATAAAAAATATTTAATGCTGTGATGGGTGTGAGATTTATGTTACATTTTCAGTAATTGTTATCTTTGTATGATGTTTCTGCAAAATATTATCTCATGAGTGAAGGTTCCTGGTCCATTTCTTAGGAATTCTTTATGTACATTCTTTTCAATATTTTCATTTATTGAGTGATAAAGATTTGGAATTTAGCACTCTCTCATTTTCATGTCACTGTCCCAAGATATTTAAAGACAAATCTTTTGAAAATTCATAGAGGAGTACTACTTCTATAAAAACACAGGGGGATTCATATCCTCGTGAGGTTGCTGTTTCGATCTTAACCGATTCAAACATCAACAGGTTCATGAATACTATCAAAGTGTACACAGCCTTAATTGTATACCTTATTCGTGGAGGCATTACAGAGGACATACTCATGCAGCTGATATGCATTTTCCTCTCGAAGTTMTGGCAGCCCATTAACTAATAGAGTTTCAGCTGCAAGGAAGGAGTCCTGACTCCTTTGCAATATTGGTGGCATTATGCATTGGAAAACGTGATCATGRAGKGAAAAAGGATGGAACCATTACGAGGAAACTAAATAAGAGCAATTCAGTCACAGATGTTATGAAGAAAGGAAATGTTACTAGTGCTTCATGACACCAAACTCCTTTAATTGAATCCTTCAATCAAAATTTCAAKAAGGAAAAGGTAAATTCAAGCTTGGATGAATGCCCTGTACTTMATGAAAAAKATAGTGAAGATGATTCTGAGGTGGTACTTATCTTCAAAAGAAGAAAATGTATGCCTGAAGAAAAGTCAAAAGCATGTTCAAGCTCAACACCAACACCTGAGGTTGAACAAGTAATGGATAAGGGATTGGGACTGAAATGCCAACATTCAGACATTGTTGTTGGCTCTGGTACCTGTGAGAATGATTTTATTGTCATTATCAAATGGAAGGACCGGTATGTATTTGAGGAAGAAGACGATGAAGCAGGTAGGAAGCATTGGTCAATAAAAGGCAAGAGCGAAGAAGACAGGAAAAGATGTTGAAGCATGCCAAAATACAAACAGGGTACAGCGCAGATTTTTCAATGGAGACCACAAGATGTAAAGACTATGATGAAAATGCTGATAATCGCATATTTGAAGCAGGTAGGAACACCTTGTCTCTTTCAGACTCGGTTGTTTATAAAACTACACCAGTAGATGAGATCCACCCACAGATAAGTTTGATGCAAACCAATCTTCCAAGATTAGATTCCAGCATTCATCAAAGCATTGGTTTGGATTTTTTTCCATTCTCCTGTGTTTTGATACCCAGATTGAAAAAGGGGCAATTTTAGCAGTTATGTAGGCACTATTCCAACATATTTTCATCATAAAAGAATCTTGAAAAGAGGAATCAAACATCTGTCCTAAGGTCGGTAGCATAGTGTGGAGGAACGCACAGTTCTTAAGGGGATTTTGTTTTGGCATATGATTATCATTTGAAAGTCATCATCTCATTTTTATTAATGGGCAGATCCTTGACTTGAGGTATTCACATATACATGCTGAGTGTTGTCGTTTGAGCTTGTGGGCATTTGAGGGTTTTGATTCATGATTGTTGAAGGCATTTTCATCTTGAAGGCCCACATGTCCACATCTGGAGGAGCGCCCTGCCTTTGAGAAGAAAAATAAACCTATGTTATGCTCCTCAAATTATGGATCTGAGAAATGACAACATACTTTAATATTTTCTTGGAGTTATTAATGTTGAAAGGTCAGTAAAATAGAGTGTTAGAAATAG
>JASDQU010096503.1:7764-18553 GCA_032191745.1 Picea mariana | reverse complement strand
AAGGAATACATGTCAAGGGACAAACATCAGCCATGGCTTCCAGGAGATCTTTGCTAGATGGCATAAAAACACTTCAGAAGGAATACATCTCGACGACCTTGATAAGGGTAAGGAGATCTGTCTCTAATAGCCATATCGAAGAGATGACCATGTCAACTACTATATTTAATTCAGGAGAAGGGAGATATTCCCTCTCGTGCAGAGTTCAATGCATGGGGTAGGTCGCTACATAATTGACCTACAGTGAGGTGGACATCGCTGGCATGTATGGACCATTCAAGGAAGGTGGATGGTTGACCATCAGATGAGGGTCAATGAATGAAAGTTGGTCAATCGTTACTATGTTTTGGTTGTGATGGAAACATATCACTTGAAAGAGAGGGGACACAAAATCTCTCATAACGTAGACATAGTCTCGCCCGAAGAGTAGGTTAAAGTCTAATGGGTCATGAAATACCATCACATCGAGATAGACCATTTTTCCTCCCAAAGTAATTGGAAAATGAGGAAGGATTCCTAAAGGTTGACTAACTCTTCTATCAAAGGTTAACAGATTCTAAGTCATGGGAACAAGTTACGTAGAACCAAAAGCTTTCCAAGAATTTTTGGATAAGATGCTAACAGAAGCACCTTCGTCTATTATAGTGTTAGGAATATTCTTATCACAAACTTGCACAGTGATTTGGAAAGGCACGTAAGAAGGAATACGGGGTTCTGTCAAATGATTTCAATTAATAGAAATCAATTTATTGCTTGAAGGGGGTGCCATCAGAACGGGAAGAGTGCCCCCTTGTTTAGGTGAATCATTATTAATGAGGTAGACCTGAGCGACATCCTCACTCTTTGAATGAGGAGTGGGATCAACTGATGATGAAACCAGATCGACCACTTTGGTTGCACTCTTCAAGGGAGGAGTGGGAGCGATCGATGACAAAAATGGATCGACCACTTTGGCACTCTTCAAATGAAGAGTGGGGTTGATCGATGATGGACTTGGATTAGTCACTTGGGTTTCACTTTTCATATGAAGAGTCGTGTTGATCGATGATGGAACTAGACCAACTACTTGGGTTCGTGGTTCAACTAAGGATGAAACCAGATTGACCACGTAATCAACCAGACTGACCAGGGATGGAACCAGATTGAACGTTCCATCAACTAATGATGGTTTGGGAGAGGTATTATGATGACCAGTTGAAATTCGAATATTTTCCAAAAATATAAGAATCCTCATCCATACAAGGGAAAAGGTGAGAGTAATGATCACCTTTGCATAATATATAAGGAAATTTGACAGTTCTATTATTCTTACCAACCTTAACATCACTAGTTGATGGGGTGTCACTGGCATGTTCAACGGGGGTTGATGACATGGAAGACCACATTTCTAAGACCTTGGGGAGACCAGGGAAATCCCTCAGAAAGTGTTCACCCTTACAAATCTTGCAAGGGAATTTGGGTTTAGGATTCTTTGTTTTAGACTTTTCAACTTTATCAACACTCCCAGTACAATTGACAATAGTTGGTTGCTTGGATCCAACATGACCTGATGCATTTAGAGGCTTGGTCTCTTTCTGATTCTTCTTCTTCTTCCCCTTTTGTTTCTTCTTATTCTTATCAACATGGCTACTTTCTTTAGAACTTTCACTAGGAGACAAAGGAGAAAGGGAAGGAGACCAAAAGGGTGAAGAAGGATAAAGGTCGACATGAGGTTGATTTGTAGGCGGTGTGCTTACATACGATGCATTAGGTGCATTCAAAGAACTGGGAAAAGTCGAGATCACCGGAGTGGGGAACAACCAAATCAGTAACCCGATGGTGAATCTCGGAAGACTCGGTGTGGAAATGCATGGAGGACCAACGTTTCCAAAAGAAGGAAAGTCGAAAGGTTCCTTGGGAAAAGGGGTTCCTTTGTTGGTACTCCTAGGAATTGACGCCATTGACACTAAATAGACCTAAGGTCTAGCAAGGAAAATAAATAGAACACGCTACAAATCTAAGAAGAAAACAATCAAACAAACCTTCCCACAATGAAACCACTAGTTGGTGATGAAATCCAACATCGTGAGATAAATATAGGAAGGGGTTGGGATAGAGAAAGTGGATCAGTTACGTTGGCGACATGCTTAATGGAGTTACCCCTTGGTGCAAGTTCCCACGTGGTTTAACCCGTGGGTTTACCCTCCAAGGAGCCCGAATGAGTTTGACCAATGTCTAACCTAGGTACGGTGAAGACTCCCCTTCATCATCACCTTGTGTATCAACCCTACTGATATAGGCCACTAAGGTTACCAACTCACAGTTAGCCTCTGGGAGGGTACATTCGACAATCGGAAAGGAACGTATGGGCAGGATAACAAGTCCAAATTAATTATTCAAGAGAACTGAAGACAAGTGGACTGGAATACTACTAAGAACCCCGAACAGATTCTGGATTCACGAAGCTCTGAGACCAAATGAAACCAGTTGTTTCTCAGGAAGAACCCCCAATATATGATATTTTCGCTATGTGGTTTAATATTCAAAGAGAAATTTCTATTGTTCTCTCATACGCGACCTCGTGTTTAACCCCTGTGTGAGAGGGGGATCCCAACTATGTTAATACAAACAATTGGATTTACTTCTCCCTAGCACAAGATTATATGTTTGTCTGAATATGGATTTGGAAAATTATCCTCACAACCTATTCCAAAGCCCTACACTTTAAGCTAGTGTAGGTTCACTACCAAATAATATAAAAGTGTCTAATCAATTTTATAAGCACTTCATTTTAGAGTTGTTGTTTACTCAAGGGTGTGAAAGTGAAACTTATGATGTTTTAGACTCGACTCCAAAAGAATACAGAATAATTAGATGCAAATATTTTTCTTCAATGAATCCTACATACAGGATGGAGAAGAGGCTCAACTTTCTTCAACAAAAACACCCAATTCCCAAACACAATTTTCTAAATGCAATCTACTACACTACCCAAAAGAAAGAACACAATTATCTCCTTTATTTGATTTTAAAAGAAAWAAAATGTAAATCCTTTAATGCTTCATTACTTTCAATCAAAATGAAAGATTTGGATGCAGATACAAAAGACACCAAGAAAAAATATTTCAAGAAAACAATGCACTCAAAGGTTAACGAGAACTGAAAGAAACTCATATGATTACTCGTTCAATCAAGAAATCAAATATGGAAAAGAGAAAGAAGATAAGCACTCACAAAAATCCTCAAATGAAAAGCAACGAGAAACATAAATGAAGCTAGGTTGTCATATGAGTCCAGAAAATAAAGGTGTTTCAAATGAAGACAAGAAGGATCAATACCAAGAAACCTTTGCAAACCTTAGTTGATGAACAGTCCTAAACCATCAAGCAATCTAAAATATTTACGAGATGAAGATCAGATAAACTCAAGAGGAAAAAAGAACCAAGGGATCATGTTAACCCAAGGGGATCACAACTAAGAGAAAATTTGCAAACTCAAAGGATAAACATAAATGAGTAATAAATGCCCAACTCTTAGCAAAACAAATTAAAGAGTATTCAAAGGTATCTGAGAAAAAATCCCCTTAGGATCAGACTGAGAAAAAGTGATCAGAAAGGGGAAGAAAAACCTAGAAAAAGATATCAGTGCTCCTATTTCCAAAGGGACAGAGTGCTACAACACTCTGGTATACACTACATGGGAGCGTTGATCTTAGATCAGTGCTCAGATGTACACAATAAAGGAGTGTTTCCCTTCCCAAAAAATTAGAAAAAAATATAAAAAAACTCAAAAAACTTTGCCAATGACTATATGAAATATTCAATSAAGAAGAGAGRAAAGGAATTAGATTATAAAAAAACAAAAAATAAGATCTAAAGGTGGGAAAAATATCAGACGATCCAAGGAAATACAAGTCAATTTTGTTCCGCAGTGAAGTCGCCAATTTATGTTATGGAAATATTCCCCAGCGGACAAGTGAACTTTCCCTTGGATTACTGACCCCTAAAACAAGACAGAAAAACACAAGTGGACACTAACATCCCTTTGAATTTATTTTAACTAATCAGAAAGAGAGAGAGGGAGAAAAGGTGTGACACACCTAGTTTCGAAGTTTTTCCCTGCTGCTTCCAATCCGAGATTGATCTCCAAACTCCTTAGTGCAAATTGATACCTGTAATGCAATAGACAACAAAGAGAAACAAAGAAATCATAATCTACAAGATTAGATCAAACAAATTCATCTACAAAGATTGAAGGAATAGTAGAAAAGCACATGCAAGAATACACAAGATTCAAAGGCCAAGTATATTAAAATGAGAACCCAAAGAGAATACTTACAAACATGGATGATGATGCAAAACTCCTCCAAACTCTCCTCATCCAAACCCTTTGTTAGAAAAACAGGATCACAGAGCAATAAAATAAAATAAAATGTGGAAATAAAACACAGATTATACATAATACAATAGAGACACAGATATACATGGTTAACCTAATATGGGCTACGTCCACCAAATAAATTTTTGGGTCCTTCCTTTATTATTATCCAACAAATGAAGGGATACAACCTACAGTAAACGCATTGTAACATCCTCTTCTTTCTCTCACAGTGTCCTATCTCGAAATACAATATTCACAATGATACATAGTCACAATACATTTCCCTCATAAAAGAGGGTTGCCTTCTAGGGAAAAAAACCCTAACATAAATTCTATCGTTAGATTTGCGACCTTATAATGAATTGTCCATATTTACTATGAAATTACAATATACATTTACAAGGAAAATTTTCCTTCTGGGGCTTCGCCCCCAAACCTCCATCAGGGAACATTGTCCCTTGAACCATCGCTTGCCCCCGGACCCTGCAGGGGGGGTAACCCCCCCCCTTCACTCCCCCGCGTGGAGGAGTGTACATTCTTTCAGGATGTAAATTATTCATGGGGTATAAACACAGTTGAAAACAAGGACCTATGAATTAGGAAGATAACTAGGCTCCACAACCAACAATCTCCCACTTGGAGACTGATCTCAGCAACTCCACTTTTTTTGTATATGATGGACTATGATCCTTCTTGGACCTAGAAAATTTCTCATTTTCATCTTCATTCTTGAGGACCAACTGAAACTGAGCAGGAACTCAGTTTCTCCCTGGTTACTCCCTTTGTTAGCATGTCTGCAGGATTCTGGCTAGTGTGTATCTTTTCCAACTTCAAATGCCATCTTCCAAGATGGATCGTATGAAATAGTACCTAAGTTGTATATGCTTAGTATTCAAATGGAAGGATGAGTTCTTTACAAGATGAATGGCACTCTCACTGTCACAGTACAACCTGTTATTCTCCTACTTCTTTCCCAATTCCTTCATAAACATCTGTAACCAAATCATCTCTTTACTAGCCTCTGTAGCAGCAACATACTCTTCCTCTGTTGTTGAAAATGAAATAACATTTTGTAGTTTCGAAATGCAACTTATTGTTGTTCCATATACAATAAAAACATACCCTATGGTGCTCCTCCTGCTATCTTTATCACCTGTCATATCTGAATCAACATATCCCTGTAGAACAATGTCTGAACCTTCAAAACATATTGCATGAGTAGCAATACCTCTCAAATACCTGAGAATCCACTTTATTGCCTCCCAATTTTCTTTACCTGAATTGTTCATATATCTACTCACAACTCCCACTACATGCATAATATCTGTCTTGTGCAAACCATCACATACATCAAGCTAGAAACTGATGATGAATAAGGGATCCTGGACATGTATTCTATCTCCTCCTATGTCTTGGGACACATTTTCCTAGTTAATTTGAAATGGCTAGCCAAAGGTGTACTAACTAGTTTTTCATTTTTCATTCTAAACCTCTCTAACACCTTCTCTATGTACTCACCCTGAGACAATGTCAATTTGCGATTTTTCCTATCTCTTTTTATTCTCATACCAAGGATTTTTTTTACAGCACCCAAATCCTTCATCGCAAATGAATTAGCTAATTTCTTATTGAGCACATTTATATCCTACATATTAGACCCTGCAACAAGCATGTCATCTACATACAATAGCAAGATAATATAGCTTCCATTTTCTAGCTTTTTAAAACAAACACAATGATCAGAATGGCATCTACTATAACCTTGTTCTGGCATAAACCTGTCAAACTTAAAATACCACTTCCTGGGAGCTTTCTTTAGGCCATGCAAGCTCTTCTTCAACCCACATACCAAATTTTCCTTCCCTTTGACCTCACACCCCTGTGGTTGTTGCATATAAATATCTTCCTCCAAATCCCCATGGAGAAAAGTTGTTTTTACATCTAATTGTTCAAGATGCAAATCTTCTACTACCACAAGACTTAAAATAGTCCTAATAGAATTCATTTTAACAATATGAGAAAATGTTTCATCAAAATATATACCTTTCTTTTGTGCAAACCCCTTTACAAAAAGTCTAGCCTTGTACTGCTTTTTTCCTCCATCTTCTTCCTTCAACTTGTAAATCCATTTATTCTGTAATGCTCTTTTTCCTATAGGCAACTGAACCAAATCCCAAGTCTGGTTATTTACCAGGTAATCCATTTCCTCTTTCATACCTTTCTCCCACTTCTTTTTAGTGTCTACCTACATTACCTCTTCATAACATTCTAGTTCACCAGAATCAATCAACAATAAATAATACAATGAAGGAGAGTATCGTTCAGGGGGTCTACTTAACCTGGTAGATCTTCTAACAACACTTGCAGGAGTTTGAGGTACCTGCTGCTCCTATTGTTGTACATTTTGATTTTCTGGTTCCTTTGGAATTTTGTTTTCAGTGATCTCATCAAGCACTATATACTCTGGTTTTTTTTTCCTGTTTCTTTCCCTGCAACTGATCTTTGTACATGACCTTCTCATTGAATATGGCATCTCTACTCCTAATGATTTATTTATTTTTTCATAATCCCATAAGCGATAACCAAAATCATTAACACCATATCCAATATGGACAAATGCTTGGATTTTGGCTCAATCTTTGTTCTATTTTCTTTATCAATATGGAAAAATGCTTCACAACCGAAATTCTTCAAAAAAGAATAGTTTACCTTTTTACCTGTCCATGCCTCCTATAGAATTCTACCATCCCAAGAGCTTGAAGGTCCTCTGTTTATTAAGTAAACATCAATATCTACAACATCTGCCCAGAAATGTAACGGAAAACCAACATGCAATCGCATACTCCTTGCATGCTCCATGATTGTCCAATTCATCCTTTCTGACACACCATTTTCTTGTGGTGTTCCTGGAACTGTCTTCTCTCTACAAATCCCATGGTATGAACAATAATCATAAAAATTATTGCTACAATATTCATCTCCATTGTCTTATATAAGACACTTCAACCTTTTTCTTGTCTCATTCTCAACCAAAGCTTTCCATTTCTTAAAAGTATCAAGAACATCAATTTTTTGTCGAATGCAATAAACCCAAGTTTTTTTAGTTGCATCATCAATAAAAGTAACATAATAACAAGAGCCACCAAGAGATGATACCTGAACTGTTCCCCATACATCTGTATGCACAAGCTCTAACCTTTCACTCTTCTTTTATTTTCTGACTCTGAGAAATATGACTCTCTTATTTTTTCCATAAACAAAATGCTCACAGAAATCCAAATCAATTTGTTTAAGATCTGGCAAGAAATTTCTTTTTTGAAGTATCTACATCCCCTTCTCACTCATATGTCCAAGCCTATGATGCCACAGTGTTGTATCCACTCTTGTAGAAGCTAAAGAGATAGAAGATTTAGTATTACTAGTACATAAATACAATGTACCTACCTTATCTCCTTTTGATATCACCAATCATCCTTTGGTGACCTTCCACACCTTATCTATAAATATGGATATAGAACCTTCACTTTCCAACTACACTGTTGAAATTAGATTTTTCCTTAGAGTTGGAACATGTCTTACCTCTTTCAACAACCATTGGTTTCCATTGCTTTGTTTTATTTTTGCCTTTCCCATTCCAACAATTTTGCATGGTGCATCATCACCCAAATGAACCTGTCCAAAATCACCTTGAACATAATCTAGAAAATGTTTCCTATGGAGTGTGGCATGAAATGAAGCCCATTAATCTACTACCCAAGACTCAGAAATATTATCTACAGAAAGAATCAAAGCATCTTATAACACATCACCTGCTACATTTGCTTCCTAATTTTTCTCTTGATGTACATCTCTTTGTTTCTTTGGAGCTCTGCGGTCTTTCTTCATATGTCCTTTATTCCCACAATTCTATCACTCTATCTTTCCAAATATGTATTTGGATCTACCCTTCCTAGAATTCCTATGGTTCCCTAAGCCCTTTCCTCTATACCTTTGTCTTCCCTTTTTCTCTATGTTTAACACGTTACCTGATGTCTCACCTATGTGTTTCCGTCTCATTTCCTCACTAAGGATAACACCAACAACATCATCAAATTTTAAAGTATTTGAACCAGAGATAGAGTTACTTACAACCATGACCAAGTCGTTCCATCTTTATGGAAATGAGCACAATATTAGAAGTGCCCTAACCTCATCATAAAAGTCCACTTTTAAAGAACTTATTTGATTAGTAACTGTATTAAATTCATTTAAATGATCTGCAACAAACCCACCTTCTGACATTTTCATATTAAATAATCTCTTCATTATAAATACCTTATTGGACATTGAGGGTTTTTCATAAATTTATCCAATGCATCCATCACCTCCTCCATTGTCTTTTCTTTCAAAATATTGAAAGCCACAGACACAAACAGGCTCAGCTATATCGTTCCTAGTGCCTTTCTGTCAAGAACTTCCCATTATTCATCCTTCATGGCCATCAACTTCTTTTCTATTCCACCCAATGGTAGGAATAGATCCTTCTGATATAAATAATCTTCCATCTGCATCTTCCATAACTGGTATTTTTGGCTATTAAATTTCTTGACCTTAAACTTTCCATCTTCCGCCATTGCTTCCACTCGAACCAGGAACCCTCTTTTCCTGTGATCTACCTTTTGCTTTGATACCAGTTGTTAGAAAAATAGGATCGCAAAGCAATAAATAAAACAAATGTGGAAATAAAACACAGAAGATACACAATGCAATAGAGACACAGATATACATGGTTCACCCAGTGTGGGCTACGTCCACTAGATAAATTTCCAGTTCCTTCCTTTATTATTATCTAGCAAATGAAGGGATACAACCTACAGCAAACCCAATGTAACTTTCTCTTCTTTCTCTCATAGTCTCCTATCTCAGAATACAATGTTCGCAATGATACATAGCTGCAATACATTTCCCTCATAAAAGAGGGTTGCCTTCTAGGGAAAAAAAACCTAACATAAATTCTACTATTATATCTGTGACCTTATAATGAACGGTCGAGATTCACTATGAAATTACAATATATATTTACAAGGCAATTTTTCCTTAGGGGACTGTTGGTCACCATAATTTCTTATTTAATCTAAACAATCAAGTGCTACATAAATTGTCAACCCAGGGAAGTCTGTTTATTTCAAAGGTAACCACGCACTATATATGCTCAATCTCAAAAGCAACCTAGAGTTGTAGTAAAAACTATATTAATCACACTTGCCTTGAACGAACTGAAATTCTAACTTGAATTACAGGAAAGCGATCTACCTATTGCAGAGCTCAAAGTTTTAAAGAGATGATTAAATTAAGAATCCTGGAATACATTAAAATAACAACAAGATACTGCAACAAGAAAGACCAACTATTCTGTAACCAGAGAACAGGACCCTATTCCCAAAGAAGGAATCTTCAGCACCTGTTTCCGATCATCATACTTCATGAACTCAATGCTTAACTAAAATAATTGACATGCACACTGAAGGCTATCTATCTCTTAACAGAGAACAGGACCCTATTTCCCAAGCAGGAAACTTCAGCACCTTGTTTCTGATTAGCACACTTTCATGAGCTCATTAATGCATTGAAGGCTAACTATCTCTAACAGAGAACATGACCCTATTTCCCAAGCAGGAAACTTCAGCACCTTGTTTTCGATTAGCACACTTTCATGAACTCATTAATGCACTGAAGGCTAACTATCTCTAACAGAGAACAGGACCCTATTTCCCAAGCAGGAAACTTCAGCACCTTGTTTCTGATTAGCACACTTTCATGAACTCATTCATGCACTGAAGGCTAACTATCTCTAACAGAGAACAGGACCCTATTTCCCAAGTAGAAAACTTCAGCACCTGTTTCTGATTACCAATCTTTCATAAATTCATCAAACAGGATTGCTAACTAAAATGATTAACAGTTACCCAAGCATGAATCACATGAAAACAATGTAATGTTCAGTAAAGCAGAGTTTTCAGCAAGGCAAAGTTCAGTGAAATAGTGTTTCAGCAAAATAGAATTCAATAAAGTAGTGTTTCAGCAAAACAGGATTTAATCAAGGCATAAACAAAGATCACACTAATACACTACAAAACTAACGGGTGAATCTTGTGAAGAAGGTGGGCCCTCCCTTCTCACAAGATTCCCATGAAACGAAAAGGATAGAGAGAAATGCTCAGAATAGTCTTTTATTCATCTGTCAATGTATCATATTACAATCTGGAATGAAGTACATCCCTCTCTGTAAACCCTTCTTAGTAAAACAACAGAAGATCCTCTCGAATGATGATTTCCTCTTATTTAAAGAGGAGGATCCCTTCGATACAACTTAATCAACTAATTACAGGTGTACATTTGAGTCCTATTCTTAGTCAGATCGACTTTCTAAACTGGAATAGGATATCCTAGT
>JASDQU010096498.1:0-21653 GCA_032191745.1 Picea mariana | reverse complement strand
AACATATGGAGGACCAAAGTTTCCAAATGAAGGAAAGGTATAAGGTTCCCCAAAAGAAGGGGTTCCTCCATTGGTACTCTCAGAATTCGATTCCATTATCAATGACTCGACCTAAGGTCCACTAAGTAAAACAAACAACACACACTACAAATCTGAGAAGCAATCAATCAAACAAACCTTCCTATGATGAAACCACTAGTTGGTGATGAAATCCAACGTCGCGAGATCAAAATAGGAAGGGGTGGGGATAGAGAGGGTGGATTAGTTACGTTGGCGACTTGCTTAACGAACTTACGCCTTGGTGCAAGCTTCCACGCAATAATTGTGGATTTACCCTCTAAGGAGCACGAGTGAGTTTGAACAACGTCTGTTCCAGGTACAGTGAGACTTCCCTTCACCGTCACCTTGTGTGAGACCCTAAATATTATGGCTACTAAGGTCACCAATGCATAGTCAGCCCCTGGGTGGGTATAGTCGACAGTCCAGTCGGAACATATGGGCAGGATAACAAGTCTGAAATCAACTTGAAAGGCTCCCACACATAATCATGGGTATACCTTCCAGTGACCCCCAATATATGATCCGACCACTACAAACAGTTGGGCCACGGAGGGATAATCTCCGTAACTCACACAAATGCGACCTCGTGCATAACCCCTATGTGAGAGGGGGATCCCAGCAAGCCAATACGACAATTGGATTTGACTCTCCCTACCACAAGATACTAATTTTGTTTTATAGATTTGTAAAGTTATCCTTTCAACCTATTCCAAAGCCCTACACCTTAAACTAATGTAGGTTTTCTAACAAAGATGTAAAAAGTCTGATAAATTTTAGTTAAGCGTTGATTTTAATGGCTGTTGTTTACTCAGAGGGTGTACGAAAGTGAAACTGATGGAATGATGACTCGATTCCCAAAAATATGCATGAAATATGATAAGCAATCATTTCTTTTCAATGAATACCTATTTAAGAGAGAGAGGAAGAGTCGTTTTCACTATCAAACACTTAATAAGGAATGCCCTCAATCATTTTTGTTCTCAATCAAATCCAATATGATGCTACAACATTTCAGAAATGCAAACTAATATTCCAACTAATCATTAAGATGTACTTTTGTCGTTTTCATGCGAATGATGATCAATTCAATGAAAAACTTGTCCTACCAACTACCCTTTCAGATCAAGGAGATTCAGACAAGAAAATGCAGATTTCGTACAAACAACACACCCTTTTGCAATCAAACAAGAGAAAGAAAACCAAAAACGCAAAAGGAAGGAGAAAGAGATTGGATCAAATGACCTCAAAGAACCAAATGAGAAGAGTTAGAGACTTCTAATGTCCTTTGCTAGAGTTCTCGCTCAGTTGGATAGGAGAGAAGAAAGCAACGGATTGATTTCAAGCTCTCAACAACAAAAACTCAAAAATAAGGGAGAAGGGCATAAAATATGAACAATAAGGTGTTTACTTCTATGGAGGAATCATGTAAAGTTCAAACGAAGAATCATTGAATCACAAAGCAGCTCAGCAAGTGAAGAAACGGGGTTTGGACCTCCAAAAATGCAATTTTTAAAGAGATTTTGTGCAAAAAAGGGCTGGCGCTCTGGTGTAAGGGCAACTAGAGATTTATAAATCTCTTTCCAACACTTTCAGGGAGTGCTAGCACTCTCCTAACATGGGTAGGGGGGCGCCAGGCTCAAAAAACTCACAAAAAGTCCAAAAAACCCAAAAAATTTGATCAAATTTTGACAATCAGGCTGAGTGTGATGGGGTAAAGAGTCAATCAACAAATGCAATCAGATAAATGGGGTGAAAAAGGTCTGAAATCAATCAAAGGTCAATACAAGGTCTATGAGGAAGATCAAAACTAAAAGTTTGATTCGATTCCCATTGGAGTCGCCAATTTCTGTTGAAGTAAAATCTCCCTGTGGACAGGTAGATCTCCTCTTGAGAGCTAGACTCTTAAATATTAAGATAGAATATGCTTAATGTTGACATTGACTTCCTTTCATATCTATAAAAACTAATGCATGAGGAGGAAGGAAAACAGGAGTACCTTTTACCGACGTTTGTCCCTGCACACTTCGAGTTGCGCTCCAATCTTTTGCTCCTCGATAAGCCATGTAGACAAACAAAGTACGACCACTTCCTACTCTATCAAGATTAGTCCGAAATAGATCTATCTACTAAAGAGACAAATTCATGTGAGATTGAACACAAATTAGAAAGAAACAGACCAAGCAAATTATATTAATGAGGAAAAAACATTGCTTACAACCGTAGATGGATTGCAGCAGCTCTGCCAAGTCCTCCTTGTCTACCCCTTGCTCAAACGATCCATGATATGAATGATGAGGGCTTCACCGATTTCTCCCTATGAGATCATAGGTCTCTTTCTTCCAAAATATCTTTGTTCCAGCACCACTTATAATATCATAAGTTTGGTGTGATTATCCCTTTCGAGTCCTCTTTCACCATGAGAAAGCTTGCTTATATAGCCTTGGAGAGGCTTTAACCACTTGAGATATCCTTGGGGAATTTGAGGATTTTCCTCCTTCAGTTGAGGATCTTCCCTAAGATCATGGCTGGACTAGGGATTCGAGCTCAAATGCCTTCTAAGAATGAAAAGATCCTTCCCCCATTCATCTCAACAACTTAACTGCTGCCTAAAATAGGTAGCGCTCCCTCAAAAGGGCCATCAGAGCGATGTAGCGCTCCCCAGTAGGCTTAAGGGGGGTGCCAGCACTCCTAAAGACACCAACGCTCCCTCAAAAGGGCCAAAGGAGCTTTATAAAGCTCTCAGATAGTGTAAGGGGGAGCGCCAGCTCTCTGAGAAGAGGTATAGGGGAGCACTCTCCTCCAAAACTTAGTTTTTTGAGTGTTTTCAGATGGAAAAAGGTTCATGAGCCCAGTTAACCTTTCCTCCTCTTCCAAATCAAGTGTTTGACATGTGCCAAGTTTCCTTCTCATGTCATTATAGGCATGAAATAGGCATCATGGTAGCATGCTTCCTTTGACACTTGAGACACTTGTAAGCAAAATGGGACACTTGCAACCTTTGTAATGACGACACTTGTGACACTATCAAAGTGAGTATTTTTGATGTGTAACAACAATATTGGTACTAAAAGGAGGGGAGGGATGAGAGAGACAAATTCTATTAGAGGTAGTGTGATCTTTCAAGGAAGGAGAATCGAGTGAGAGAGAAATGTTAAGCGCCAAGGAATGAAATTCGGTCTTTTGGGGTTAATGCTTGTTATCGCACAAACTGTAGGTTGGGAAAAGTTCGAGCCAATCCACAAGATGTTGATAACAGTGGGAGAGTTTACCCACTATCACCTCAGTTCAACCCTCCCCTCACTTTAGTGAAGGAAGAATCCAACACAAGGGGGGAGTCATGGGTGACCCTAGGGGGAAATGAGATGAAAAGTGATATGTTGGAAATGAGGCCGTTATATTTCAAGATACTATGTGGAATATAGATTGGAAATGAGTCTCATAAATGTTTAATAGTTTCCAAGAAATTTGAGTACCTATAGAAGATTATAGTAGCTGCCCAAGACATAAGAAAAGCCAATTGTACGAGCTATATGTTAGGTGGACAAGAAAGTTGATCTTTTTATCCCTATTTTCAGCAGTAAAAAAAGATATATATCAACGAACAAATTATTATTAGATATTCTAAACAAGATGCTAAAGTCAAGTAAATTATGGTAAGAGATAAACTAGTAAGCACAAGTACAAATCGAGTATAAAGGCATAAACTTTAGCATAAATGTAAGGATGTTATAAAAAAGTATTGTAGAGATATATTTTCATCCTTATGGATGTAGCAAACAATTTTTTACATCAGAAAAATAAGCCAACAAAACTTGTCAAAAATACACCCAAAAGATGCGCTAGGACTAGTAGATTATGCTGGCAAATTATTAGCAATTTTTGACAGTTGAAATGTGAGTTATAAGTAAGCAAAAGAAATATTTGATGCATCCCTAATGTCTGTAGATTTTAATTATTTATATCTATAATAATACCAAGCCAATCAATACACATTAGGGTCCTTAACAAGCTCTTAAAATGTATAAATGTTTCCCACTTGATCAATATCGATATCTCACTAAATCATGTTTACCAAGGAAAACAATTTACTCCTCCAATGAAAACTTCAGATTAGTGACTTTAAAATATGAATGAATGGAGTCTTAGAAGTATGAGTTAGATCAAAAAAATACCTAGGGGTGTAAATCCTTTTACTCCCTATGGCATGAGAATCAAACTAGGGTAAATCTTGGAGGATGTACACACTCATACTTCTCCTATCAACCCTTCCAAAAAGTGACTTATAAACTTAGAAAATAATATGAATATTAATGGAGGGTGTATAAAACATACTCCTAGGGTTTCAACCAAAAATTACTAAGAAAAAGCAAGAAATAACTAACAAATGCAAAGTTTCCTTACCAATTCCAGGAGAGAGAGAGAGATCAAACCCTAGTTCACCAAGAAAATTTCCATCCAAGAGTAAGAACATAATCCTTCAAGAGGGGTGCACCAATTTAGCTCAAGAATTCACCAAGAAATATCACTAAGAAGCATTTTCACAAGAGAGAGATACCAAAAATGCCCAAGAGGGCACAAATTTCGGCCAATATGTCTTCTCAGAATGGGAGACCTATGATGAAAATGAAATAAAGATGATCTTTATTTATACAAATCCTCTAAAATAGAGTTTGTCCACATTCAAAGGGTAAACCAAAAGACAAGGGGAAAACAACGCGTACTCTTTCCCCTTTTCCAAAATAACATGTTTTAATTCATAATTTGGACATAAGATAAACCCTAGAGACATGATGTCACCCTCTTGGGGAAACTCTTTGTCATTTTTAGGTCAATTTGTTGGGTTGGAGATGAGTGAAATAGGCCTCCTAAGGCCACATGTATTCAAGTTAATCATATCCTCCATTATCCAAGGGCTCCCTCCCTCAAAACATGCCAACACCACCAAACCCTAGCCCTAGGGTGATGTCAATCCCTTTAAAGGTGACATTTTATCCTCCAATGAAAAGTTGTTTGGATTGTAAGGGATAAGTGAGATCCTCCAAGGTTTCATATAAGAATCCAAAGGAATATCATAATCATCCAATGTGTGGGCCCTGGTATCCAACCTATGGGATTCAAACCCCAAGGAATCCCAAGCTAGGATTGTTCCTCCAAATTTGTCCACCAACTAGATCCTGCAAAGACAATGAATACACCCTCCAAGGATCTCAATTCAAATGCATCATGATGAGTAAATAAAATCAATAAAAGATCCATTTAAGCATGTACATCGAAACTACTTCATCAAAATAAACAAGTTCTCAAAGACACTATGCAATTTTCCAAGTTTAGGTACAAGAGGGTTGACAAAGCGACCTATTGGGTGAATTGTACTGCAAGTTTAGGAGTGTTTCCCAAGTGTAACTTTCTATAAGTCATGTGGATGAGGTGACATGGATGGGGGTAATACTTTTGGTCACGGGGTACATGAAATAAAATGGGTTGTAGTGTCTCATTTATTGGTTCCTTTGTAGAGGGTGTGTTGCACTTTCATTTTCAATAAAACTTTTTTCCAAGCCCATTTATTTCCTTTTATTCTTTTAAGATGTTTCCAGGTTTAAGCCAAGGCGTGGCTTCTACCTAAGCATTAAAAAAAGTGCCCATATTGACTCTACCCTAGTCACATCATGCTTCCCCAAGTTGAAAACATGTGTGGGGCTTCTACCTGAGAATTAAAAACATCTCCCACACATGTGCCACCTTGGTTGGCATTTTGTAATAATTATTTTTCACGGGTCCCATCAGTTTTTTATGAGAGACATTGCATTTTCCTCTGGATCCATGGGAGATCATCTAGAAGGATAGTGATTGGATTTTTTATTTTTCTAGCTACAATCCTCTGTTCCTCCAGCCCCTTCTTCCCATGAAATGATGGACAACCCCTTCTTGGGTCAGTACACCCGAAAATCCCAAAAGGTAAGGAGATGAGGGGATGAAACATGGAAAGTGACAAGTATGTTCAGGAATGGCATGATGACTCATTAATAGGAACCCCCAATAGAAAAACTATCCCCGAGGTGAGCCACTTACTAGGGCGCAATATCAACCACCAAAGTGAAACAAGGAAAAGATCACAATGTCCAAGCAAATGTTACATAATCAAAAGTAGTTTAAAATGAAACAAACTTGAATGCCTCAAATATTGAAATGTCACTCACCATAATACCTAGCTTGTACCTCATGGAGAAAGACCCAATGTATTATGGAAGCCAACCGATGTGGTGGATACCGTCGCGATGAACCTAGAAATGTGGTGATGAGGTGGGTCTTTGTCTGTGCAAGTGGACACTACTGGTCAGGATGTCTCTCAGTACTCCATGTCTACAACCTGAGGGCCTCGAGACATCATATTCTTAGTTATCCCTAGGAGTTATGGATAAAATATGGCTCCTACTTGGGGACATGTACTCATTCTAGTGTGCATGAGAACTGCAACATTTCCCGGTGGACCTGTGCCTACACTGGAACAAAAAACCGTAAAATCCAACGTGGTTTTATCACCCTTCGTCCATATATATCAAAACCAAAATTACAACTAATCTAGAAAAGAAAATTTTGGCATTTCTCAAAAATCTATATTCTAAAAATGAAATGATTATGAAAGTAGAGAAAAATGAAATATTAAATGAAGCTAAGCTACCATGATAAATCAAGATGTAAATCCAGGAAATCAAATGACCTACCTACTTACCTGGGCCCTGAAGAAGTCAATTTACACCTTGGATATAATGTTTGAGTAGGGATCCATTTACCAGTAATGGAATCCTCCTCCCTTCTTCCATGGATAAATGAAAATAATTTGGCCCAGAAATTTCCTCTGTTTTGTAGGGGCCCAACCAAAGACTGTCAAACTTTTGATGCATTCTGGGTTTTTCTCTCCTCTTGCCCCACATTAAGACTTATTCCCCCTTCTTGAAATATCTTTTCCTTGCTCTATGATCAAAATTACCTTGTACCTTTTCTTGGTTCTTTTCCATTTGATCAAAGGCTATTCTTCAAGTTTCATCTAATTCCATAAGTTGATCAATTTCCCCCTACAATGCTTCTTTATTTGTGGAAAACTGTTGGGCTATTTGCAGTGTTGGAATATGGATTTTTATAGGTAGGCGTGCTTATAACCTGTAAACTAACTAAAAAGGGGTTTTCCCGTCAGAGGTGTTAGTAGTTGTGTGGTCTGACCACAAGCCATACTTAATCTTTCTATCCCAACTTTTCTTGTTTTCCCCAACAATTTTCTTTACAATATTCGTGATGTTTTTTGTTGTTGGATTCCACTAATCCATTTCCTTGAGGATAATAATTTGAGGAGTGTGAAAAAATGATCCCATACTTAAAAAAAAAACTCATTGAGTGCCATCGAGCTAAAATATTTGGTGTTATATATGGTTTTTTAGGAAGGAACATTGAATCTAGTGATAATTTGTTTCTCAAGGAACTTCATCACAACCTATTTTGTTTCTTTCTTTGTTAGGATAGCTTCCACCCATCTGGTGAAGTAGTAAGTGATGTTAAAAACCCATTGATAGCCATTACTAGATTTTTCCTTGAACTTGTCAATGAAATCCAATCCCCATTGTTGAAAGGGTGCTTCTATTACGATTGGATTAAGTGGAAGGGAAGAGAGGCATTGTTTGCTAAAAAAGAATTGACACGATTGACATGATTTGACGTACCGATCTGTGTCAGAGAAAATAGTGGGTCAATAATATACCAACTTTAATATCTTATGGGAAGTAGTGCGAGCTCCATAATGGCCTCCATAGTACCCTAAATGAAGGTCAACCATTAACTTTTCATCTTCTTCCTTATTCACACACCTCAGGATCACCCCATTACGTTTCCTCCATCCAAGACCATCTTTTGTTAAGAACTAATTCATATCTTTGAGACTTAGGCCTCTCCTCTTGTGATCTTCCAAATGATTAGGGAATGTGAGGTTCTTCAAGTAATAAATTATGTTTGAATACCACTCGTTGATCTCAATTTCTCTTACGACAATGTTGATTTGTTCCTTCTCTCCCATCTTGATGGCTTCATGATTTCTTTCTGTCAACATCTTATCCAACCCTTGGTATTTTATTATATTGGATGGTTTGATCTCCAAATCCTATTCCTGTATCCGTGAAACCCATTTTCCTCTTGATCCAAGACAATCTTGTTGTAATAAAAAATATTTTATAGTGGGGCAAGGGACAAAATCTTTGATCTTGTTGTATCACACATAAGTTTGAAAATGCTTAAGAGAATTGACTAGAGCGTAGGCCTATTTTTCTGTAATTGTGTAATTAATCTTTGAGCCCCTAAGTTTCTTTCTCATTAAGGAAATCAATTGTTCATCGCCCCAATATTTTTTTGCAACAAAACTCCTACAATGGTGTCCTTTGAAGCGAAAGAGAATATGATGAATTCCTTAGAAAAATTTGGACTGACTAGGACTAGTGAGATAGTTATTGCTTCCTTGATACGTTAGAAATCTAACTTACCATCATTGTCCCACTCAAAAATGGGAATCATTATTTAATAATCTATTAATGGGTTTAACAATTTCAACGAAGTTCAAAATGAACCTCCTTATGAAGTTAATTTGGACAAAGAAAGACCGCAATGCTTTCTTGTGTTTAGAAAGATGGATCTTTTTGATAGCTTCAATCCTGGTAGGGTCTATTGAGATTTTGTGTTTAGAAATAATATGACCCAATAACTTGCCTTTATCCACACCAAAAATTGATTTCTTAGGGTTCAGAGAAATGCCATATTCTCAGCATCTTTGGAAAATCATTCTTAAGTGATGGATGTGCTGATCCATTTTCTTGGAGATAATGATTAGATAATACAGGTAAATATCTATAATTTTCTTGATCAAATCCATGAAAGAATAATCCATGGCATGCTGGAAAGAAGTCCCTGTGTTGGTTAATCAAAAGGGCATTTTAAAATACTTATAAGTTCCCCAAGGGGTGGTGCAAGTAGTTTTTAATTGGTCAACCTCCTTTACCGACACCTAATTATATCCTGAGAAACCATCAAGCATGGAAACCATCTCTGCTTCAGCAACCAGTTGCAGAAGGTACTCCATGTTTGATAGAGGGTAGTTATATTTAAGCGAAACCTAGTTCAAATTTATGAAATCAACGCATATCCTGATATCACCAGTATTTTTCTTGATAATGACTGGATTAGATAGTGGTGAAAGTAGTTTTTGGTTGGTCATCCTCCTTTACCGACACCTAATTATATTCTGAGAAACCATCAAGCATGGAAATCATCTCTACTTTGGTGACCCATTGCAGAAGGTACTCCATGTTTGGTAGAGGGTAGTTATCTTTAAGCGAATCCTGGTTCAAATTTATGAAATCAACGCATATCCTGATGTCACCAATCCTTTTCCTGATTATGACTGGATTAGATACCCAAGATGAGTAACTGATAGGATCAATTATTCTTGCCTCAAACATTTTTTACAACTCCTTTTGGACTCGTGGAGAAAATTTCGAGTTCATTTTCCTGAGCTTATGTCTAAAGGGTTTTGTTCCTTCCTTAAGGGGGATATCATGTTGTATGATGTCCTCTTGGTAATCCTTCAGGTATTCGTAAGTCCAAGAGAAAACATCCTTAAATTATCTTATGAGGGAAACCAAATTTTCCATTTCATCAGGCATTGTTCCCTTTCAAAACTTGACCATCTTTGGGGATTCCTCGGTGCCAATATTGAATTCAATGACCTCACCATCGATTTTCCTTGATGACTTCCCCTTATACATGTAATTTTGATAAAAAAGTATCTCCACAGGGATGACACCTTTAGGTAAGGGTCCTTCAGATAAACCAATGATTTCAATATTTTCCTTTTCCATCAACAAGTTTATATGGGCTTCCGAGAATTCACCTTCATTCTAGAGAAAATGTAGAATCTGGTTTTCATTATCAAAAACCTGCCATTGTTCCAAGTTATCAAGTAGCGAAGGTATGAAATTTACTTCCACTTTATAGAGACCGATTTCTTTGAAAAATATAATGTAGAAGCGGAAACGACAAGGTTGTCTTCCAAATGATTCTCTTCCCTAGGGATGAATTCAATAAAAAAGTTATCAAACTTCTTCATGGCATCCCAGATGACATATCTGTAGTTTTTCAACCTTGGGTTCTTAGCAGTGGATTTCTTGTTAACCTATGAGACGATCAAGTCTGAGTATCCTCTTACATGCATAGACTTGATGTTCATATCAATGGAAAGATTCATTCCTGGGAAAAGGGCTTCATACTAAAATCAATCCTGTACAAGAATAGGGTAGTCTCATTGTTTGGTGATCTCAAGACTATTCCTACACTCAAGCACGAGCTTGAGTGTGCACCATCAAAGTCTAAGACCCAAGATCCTTCCTTATTTTCTTCATCAAGTGTTCAATCCCCTCATCTAGAACCTGATGGGCTATGTTGACGTGATTATAAAATCTTCCCTTTTGTTCTCGTCAGGGAAAAAAAATTTCTCCTCACATTTGATGAAACCAATTTCCTTCTCTCTATGTGTCTTTGTTAGAACTTGTTGAATATGTTGAAAACAAATTATTCATCCTGTTATCTCCTCAAATAAGTTTTTCAAATTTTTGTTATTTGGTGATAGGAAGGTCATTTGATGAAACAATGTTAATATTTTTGAGTTAAGTGTCCTTAAGATATGTCTTAGACTTGCCTTTTTGAGAAGAAAAAGAGTCTGTACTTTCATTAGAAAAAAATTCAAGTTTTCACTTTCGGTGGCTAAGGGCCACTTTTTGAGGCATTGTTAGCCACCGAAACCAGATCTTTCGGTAGCTTACCCTTCATTATTTTCTACCTCTAAGCCACCGAAAGCGCATAAATTAGTAGAATGGTCATATTTTTTCCCAGATCACTAATTTTTGTTTCCAGATCACGTGTGGATGGTTTCTAATGAAAGATAAGAATTAAAAGGATACAAATCATCATCCTTTTCCAGTTTTTGAGGTAGATGATAAAGTAGAAGATCAAGTGGCCTTTCTCTTTTTGGTCAAGAATTACTTATCTTTCATAGAAGGATATTGAAGTAATTTTTCATCACACTACAAGATATTGAACACTATGAATATTGTTGGATCTTTCAAAGACTACTAAATATATTATTCAACATCTATATCATCACTAAAGGTTTCATTTCACCATCAAGAGAAAGATTGCAAAGTTTTGCTTGAAGACAAAGGTATTTGTTTTAAAGTTTTTTTCTATGTGAAGAGGTATTGGCAGCAGGTGATTGACCTTCAAATGGAGAGAGACTACTTCATTAACGTCATTTAATAGATATAATAATTTGAAGGTGTTATTATGGGTTGTTATGAGGAAAAACCTAGTAAATCGTTAATACACAGAAATCTGCAATACTCAGTTTTTATATCAGCTAGAGCTTTAATTGGTTGAGGTGGTCAAAGGTACATATGCTCAAGAGTGATAGTATGGTACAGACTTTACTTGAAAGTGCATATAGAAGGATTCCAAGAAGAAATCTAAGATACATTGTATACTTGTCCAAAGTTATATGAAGTGATATATCACATAGACCCAAAATTTTGTACAAGGAGGAAAGTCAGATTTGACTTCCTTTCAAATTCGACCTTGATGGAATATTTTTGGGGATCATATGGATTCATATCATTGAATATCACTTATTTTTTCACCATCTAGTGCAGCTGGAACTCAATCTGGGTGGTTTGGTCAAAGTGGGAAACAAACCCTAGTTTGTAGGGACATGGGTCATTTTTCAGTTTTAGAAGATCAAAATGACTATTTTTATTAAATGTACGCCTAGAAACATCTTGAAATTGTGTTTTGATGTTTTTAAAAGAAGAGGGTCGAATTATTTATGGAGGATATCAAGGAGACAAGTCATCACTTTGACCTGTTTTTTAGCAAGAAGACACAAAAAATTCTGCAATTTCCTGTTATAGTCATCAACTTGGGAAAGAGAGTATGATGAGATGGAAAGGTATTTTTGGGAAAAGAGATAGGAATTTCACAAGCACGGGCTTCTCTTAAATAATCTATCTCAGTTTTCCAAGATCTATTTTTATTTGGAAAATATAAGTGAATCTTTGAGCCTCCTTTTCCATAAATTTGACAGTTTGTATTTTCGAGTTAGCACATGATTTCGGATTTGAATTGGATATATTTAACAAACTAAAGATAGATGAAGAAGATATGATAATAATGTAATTTATTTATAAATATAACCAAAGAGAAGATCAATAGAGGGAGGATTTTCAACTTTGAGGGCTGGATTGGACTCTTTGTATATCAGATATCTTTGAGTATATTTTGGAATAATTGCTTCTTTCACCATGAATGTTCAAACTTCCATCTCTTGTTTCTTTTTGAACCTATGGATGAATATTACATTCATTTTCTATGTTTATATAATGGTAGATAATAGTTTTCTTATCTCTTTATTGGTAGACTAGATCTATATGTGTTCTTCTTATTGTAACTAGCCTTTCACTATGCTTTTAGTGTATGTGATTGCTGGTATTTTAAGTTTTTCTCATCATTCAATTTGTTAAAATTGCTAAGCAATTATATTTGAGAGCCTTATATATATAATTATGTTCATGTATATCTATTATGATTGAGTTCATGATCAATTCATTCAACTTGATCCACCTTCATACCTTTATTTTAAACATTTGGTTAAGTTACCAAGATTACACCCTTTTACAGTCAGGAAGTGATTCTTGGAGAGATAACAAATTGGCGCCATTGCCGGGCAATGAATGTGAAGCTAGTTTCCCTCGAAAGAACAAAATAGATCTGACTTTTGATGGAAGACAAAAGGAGGACACATAATTGACTGTACCATCTACCTGGAGACTCCATGATTAAAGACTCCACTGGGGAGGATCCGATTGACAGAGGATGAAGAGGCTGAATTTCAAATCCAGGTATCAGTTCATTAGTCTTCTTCATGAAATGTTGTTGTTCTTTATTATCTCTTTCATGTTGTTCCATTTGCATGTAAAGAGAATAATTTTATGTTTTTTATATTCAGAAAATCATCATCCTTCTTATATATATCCAACTTTAAAAGAGGAAAGCTTGCAGACTGCCTGTATTGTAGAAGTAGATTCAGTAGATTTACCTTAGCTCATTTGTAAAAATGATCATTGTATTCAAATTCCTTCTGAATATGATCATCCAGGTAACTTTGAAGAAATTAAGATTGATTCAAGATCCTATCAGATCTAAGCTCCTTTTTCCATAACTTCTGAACCTTGTCAACAAGTTTCTATCCCTCATGATCAACCCACAACCTTTCAAATTAAAATCAGGATGAAGATGTTTGAACCTTTAAAGTTTCCCTTTGTTCTTCATCCTTATCTTATTGACTACTTTGAGTATATTCCTTGGTTTTCTGCAGAGGATCATATCACAACCGAGAATCATCTGGGGTCTTTTGATAATTTTGTTGATCAATTAAAGATTGTTCATGGTGATGTGATCATGAGATTGTTCTCTAAGTCTTTATTCAGAGATGCTTCAATATGGTTTAAGGGTCTGAGAGCTAACTCCATTGACTCTTGGATTGAGTTCTCTGATGCTTTTTCAAAACATTGGGGTAAGAGTAAGTTATTAGATTCATACCTTGCTTATTTTTATGCTTTGAAGAGAGAGTCGGACGAAGTTTTGGCTTCTTTCAACAGAATATTCTACAGGATATATCATGACATGCCTTTGGAGATCCGATCCACTGAGATTTCTTCCATGGTATACTATGTTATGGCTCAACATAAAGAGCTTGTCCTTCTCCCACTAGAAAGAAAGTCTTCATCCCTAATTAGATTGTTTGAAGATGCTCTAGAGGTGGAGGAGAACATCTGTGCTTCCAAAAGGATCCAAGAGCAGGTTGATTTTGAAAATCCCCATGTCCTTGAGCTAGAAGAATTTCAATATAGTTTATATATTTTGAGTAGGAAAGTAAAGAGTATAAAGAAGATTTGGAACAACAGCAAGCAAGTGAATTTATTTCATATTGTGAATCAGATTCTTCAACATTTGCAGAGTATTCCAGAGACAGGTATGCATGTGAATTTTATGATTAGTTTGCAAACCCAGTTAAACCTATGATAACCAATGATTTCATAGGCAACTACATGTTTTTAGCTGATCATAATCCTTGTCATTTAAATACTTCTCTATCATCATCTTTTGAGCACTATTTTGATGAGGAAATTCTAGTGATTGATGATCAAGATCTCATCTCAAGAGAACAAGAAGATGATTAGTCTTAAAGAAGAGGAAAAATCATGGATGATCAAGAGTTCTTCATGGATCAACATGTTTCTGATATCTGTTTCAAAGACCCGGTGGCAGTCTTCATGGAATTCTACATTTCAGAGAATTTGAAGATTTCAGATTTTTTAAACTCGTCAACTTTTCCGGGTGAGTATGATTTCTTGAATGAATTATTATCACTGTGGTTACATTTCAAATATCAGTTGTTGATCAGTGACATAGACAAGGTTTCTTAAATTTTAAAATTGCTTGAATGGTTGTTATGGAAGTCAACATTTACCTAACCAAATTCCAGAGCTGGTTAGAGTAGAGTAGTGTAGGAAATAAGCTCGCAACCCGAGAAATTCTTTTCCTTCAGTTTGGAGAAATAACATCCATCTTGTGTGAATGAAGGAATATCTTGAAAGGTGTTCAGAAGGTGATTGTATTGCTGACTCCATGCCTAATGGAACACTAGACTAGGTTTTGTATTTTGTTTTTCCAGGAAAGGAATCAGATCTGTGGTCCTTGAAACCTCACAGGGAGGCTTTCATCCCCAATAGGAGCCAAATGTTATATCCTCAAATACATTTTTCAAATTTTTGTTATTTGGTGATAGGAAGGTCATTTGATGACATAATGTTAGTGTTTTTGAGTTAAGTGTCCTTAAGATAAGTCTTAGACTTGTCTTTTTGAGAAGAAAAAGAGTTTGTACTTTCATTAGAAAAAAAATCAAGTTTTCACTTTCGGTGGCTAAGGGCCAATTTTTGAGGCATTGTTGGCCACCGAAACCAGAGCTTTCGGTAGCTTACCCTCCATGATTTTCTACCTCTAAGCCACTGAAAGCGCAAAAATTGGCAGAATGGTCATCTTTTTGCCCAAATCACTAATTTTTGTTTCCAGACCACGTGTGGATGGTTTCTAATGAAAGATAAGAATTAAAAGGATACAAATCATCATCCTTTTCCATTTTTTGAGGCAGATGATAAAGTAGAAGACCAAGTGGCCTTTCTCTTTTTGGTCAAGAATTCCTTAGCTGCCATAAAAGTATATTGAAGTTCTTTGTCATCACACTACAAGATATTGAAGACTATGAATATTTTTGGAGCTGTCAAAGACTACTAAAGATACTATTCAACATCTATATCATCATCAAAGGTTTCATTTCACCATCAAGAGAAAGATTGCAAAGTTTTTCTTCAGGACAAAGGTATTTGTTTTAAAGGTTTTTTCTATGTGCAGAGGTATTGGTAGTAGGTGATTGACTTTGAAATGGAGAGATACTACTTCATTAAACTCATTTAATAGAGATAATAACTTGAAGGTGTTATTATGGGTTGTTATGAGGAAAAACCTAGTAAAGCATTAATACACAAAAATCTACAATACTCTATTTTCATGTCAACTAGAGTTTTATTTGGTTGAGGTGGTCAAAGGTACATATGCTCAAAAGTGATAGTATGGTACAAAATTTACTTCAAAGTGAAGATAGTAGGATTCCAATAAGAAATCTAAGATACATTGTATACTTTTCCAAAGTTATATGAAGTGATATATCACATAGACCCAAAATTTTGTACAAGGAGGAAAGTCAGATTTGACTTCCTTTCGAATTTGACCTTGATGGAATATTTTTGGGGATCATCTAGATGCATAGCATTGAATATCACTTCTTTCCTCATTAGCGAGTGCAGGTGGAACTCAATGTGGGTGGTTTGGTCAAAGTGGGAAACAATCCCTAGTTTGTAGGGACATGGGTCATTTTTCAGTTTTAGAAGATCAAAATGACTATTTTTATTAAATGAAGTCCTAGAAACATATTGAAATTCTTTTTTGATGTTTTTAAAAGAAGAGGGTCGAATTATTGATGGAGGATATCAAGGAGACAAGTCATCACTTTGACCTATTTTTCAGCAAGAAGACGCAAAAAAGTTTGTAATTTCCTGTTATAGTCATCAACTTGGGAAAGAGAGTATGATCCACTGGAAGGGTATTTTTGGAAACAAGAGAGGAATTTCACAAGAATAGACTGATATTCAATAACCTCTCTAAGTTTTCCAATATCTATTTTTATTTGGAAAATATAAGTGAATCTTTGAGCCTCAGTTTCCAGAAATTTGACAGTTTGTATTTTCCAGTTAACACATGATTTCGAATTTGAATTGGATATACTCAACAAACTAAAGATAGGTGAAGAAGATATGAGATCCATTTATTTTGGATCTAGATAATAATGTAATTTCTTTATAAAGAGCACCAAAGAGAAGAGCAATAGAGGGAGTATTTTCAACTTTGAGGGCTGGACTGGACCCTTTGCATAGCAGATATCTTTAAGTATATTTTGGAATAAAATCTTCTTTCACCATGAATGTTCACACTTCCATATCTTGTTTCTTTCTATACCTATGGATGAATATTACATTCATTTTCTATGTTTATGTAATGGCATATAATAGTTATCTTATCTCTTCATTGCTAGACTAGATCCATATGTGTTTTGCTTATTGTAACTAGCCTTTCACTATGCTTTTAGTGTATGTGATCTTGCTGGTGATTTAAGTTTTTCTCATCACTCACTTTGTTAAAATTGTTGAGCAATCATAGTTGAGAGCCTTATATATCTAATTATTTTCAAGTATATCTATTATGAGTGAGTTCATGATCAATTCATTCAACTTGATCCACCTTCATACCTTTATTTTAAACATTTGGTTAAGTTACCAAGCTTACACCCTTTTATAGTCAGGGAGTGATTCTTGGAGAGATAACACATCCTACCTTGCTGATCGTTTTCTTTCAACCTAAAAAACGTCATGTTTTTGGGGAGGTATTGTTTTAGATGTTGTTTCCTTTTCCTTACCCAACAAATTCATCATGCAATCAACATATTTTTTAGTAGCCTTCTCTTGTTCCCTCTACAAGTATGTCCTTATATTGTGGGGAGGGTTCGGTATGGCAAAGTCATCAAATTGATTAATCTAAATGATTTCTTTAAGAAAGTACTCCTATTGGATGAGAGACGAGGTCAAGCTTTCTTCTATATCACACGACCTTTCTTTGGCTTCAATTAAAGTTGTAGGGTGTCCCTTTCCAATTAGAAATTTGTAGGGGTATTTCATGGTTGACATGTAAGACCCGAGGATGGTACTATGAGAACATTTGAAATATTGAGGAAATCTCCTTTCGAGGGTATTGAACCTATCATTGAAACCCATTATACTTTCTCCTAAATTTGTTTTGTAGTTATAGAGTTTGTCATAAAGGGACTGGTAGTATTTGATTTTTCCAAAACTTTTGGAAAAACATTCTTGAAATAGATCCCAAATTGTGATTCTTCCTAGAAGAACACTATCATACCATTCCTTATCCCTTCCAACAAGAGTGTAAGATAAGAGTCTCATCCAGACATATTCATGTTGGTCATAAGCTTCAAGAGCACGGAGGAAGGCATATAGGTGATCTTCGGTTGTAACAAGGTCATCTCCTGAAACATTGGGGAACTGTTACTTGAAGCCCCTTGGGAGTTTGTGAGGAGATCCAAGGATATTTTTCATGTCTAAAGGTTTGCATGCATATTTATCCCATGGGATCCATGTAGCACTTGGTGAACTGGGTACATATGAGAGTGGAGGTGTAGAGGCAGTAGGTGAAGATGGAGAGGTAAGAGAGGTATATGGAAAATAATAGGAAGTGGGAGATGATGGAAGAAAATATGATTTGGATGAACACTTACGATGCCTATAAGTGTTTTTGGGGCTCGGGTAATGCTCATATCAGGTATGTCCGATAATTGAGTCACTAGATGAGACTTAGGACAAGATTATCAAGGGTGTAAGGGAAAAGTCCTTCAAGTGGATTCTCCAAGAAATATAGGGGTAAATTCTTTGGGATAGCTTGCCAAAGTGTCGTTAGGGCACGGAAGAGGATTCAAAATCCTCCCCGACTATGGTGCCAAAATGTTATCGTGCAAACTATAGGTTGGGAAAATACTAAACCAATCTAAAATATGGTGATAATGGTGGGAGATTTTACCCACTATCAGCTCAGATAAAACCTCCCGTCACTTTAGTGATGGAAAAATCCAACACAAGGGGGAGTCCCACATGACCCTAGGGGGAAATGAGATGAAAATTGATATGATGGAAGTGATTCCCCTATAGGTCAACATACTAAGTGTAATATAGCCTAGAAATGAGTATCGGAAGTGGTTAATAGTTTTCAAGAAATTTGAGTACCTATAGAATATGATAGTACCTTCCTAAGACAAAAGAAGAGCCAATTGTACGAGCTATATGTTAGGTGGAAAATAAAGTTAATATTTTTTTCCTTATTTGCAGCATCCGACAAAGATATATATCAACGAACAAATGATTATTAGAGATGCTAAAAAATATGCTAAATTCAATTAAATGATGGCAAAAGATAAACTAGTAAGCCCAAGTACAACTTCAGTATAAAGGCATAAATATTAGCATTAATATAAGGCTTTTATAAACATATTCATGTTGTTCGTAAGGTTATTATATTATAAATTATTATTGTTTTATTTACAGTTTTTAGAACAAAGAGACCATTTTGATCTTCTAGATTAGGGTTGCTTACCTCTTTATCACACCACATATTCTCCTTAAATTTTGATTTAACAATATTTTTAATAATATCCTTATTCTGCAAAACGTCCTCTTCCATGATTCCCCAATGTCTTAGCCAAGACTGGGCATCTTTATTCCATCCCCACTTGAGTCGAAGGTGGTTACGACTGGAGTTTGAAGCAATTTTAGGAAGCCTCTTGTCTTCCATGTTGTTTGACTTGTTCTTATACATTAGGTATCTAGTCATATTCACACTCTGAATGGGGGAAAGGATTGACTCTAAGAGGAGGATGGAATAGGGTGTATTTTCTTTAATTTTGAGATTATAGGTTATAAAATTCTTTTGTATTTTCTCTATCTTTCTCCAAGATTATCGAGAGACACTACATCCCCAAAATTTGCATCCAAAAAGAATAACGAGTGTAACCAACATCTCAAAGAGGAGTTTCTACTTATCCCATATACAAAGATCGACTGATTTACAACTATTTTCAAGCCCATAAAAATATTTCCATCCTCCATTTATTCGTTTCTCAATGCTCTAACTCCAGTTGATCTTGTGGTGAATATCTATTCCAAGATATTTGTATGAAGTCACTTCCTCCAAGTTTTTTTTTTCATATACAAAGGTATCATAAGTGATATTATTGGATTTAATGACTGTGACTTTAGTCTTATTAGTATTAACATCCATACCCATAACGGAAAAAAAAAACATTGAGGACCCTTAGTTTCTTTCAAAGATCATGGTGACTCCTCTCCATAAGAATTATATAATCAGCATAAACAAGAAGATTGGTGACTATACCAGTGAGAATAGGACTGACACAACGTACTTTTTCCAAACAATCTTCTAGCTTGTCAATGTAAGTTCCAAAAAGGGTAGGGGACAAGGGAAAACCTTGCTTGACTCCAATATTGCACTTAATTTCTTTCGATCATCCCTTAGGGTTCTTAAATTTTGTAATAACGTTCTCATAAAACTTGATTGTTGTAACCCTCAACTCATAAGGCAATTTTATCTCTTCTGTAATAGACCTAGCTCCCTTAATAGATTCCAAGGGAATGGGGTATCAAAAAACATTCACTTTCCTTAACCATATAAAATATCTCTTTAGAAACACTATCATCTTCTTCTCATTAAGATCTTTCCAATGACTGTAATTTCACTCAAAACTGAGCTCTGGATCGACAATTGTGGCCTTCCAAAGTTCTTGGGTTTCATGGTCAACATCTATCTCACTACCACATGGCATCCACCAAGCACCTCGCCACTCATTCCATATGACATGGTAGCTACATGGAACCGATATGGTACCTACCTAACTTACCATAGTGGAACTTCTATTCATATAAAAGTATAGTCATCGACGTTCAGGCCTTCTCCTAGTTCACTCATATTCTACCTATGACATATGAAACATCAAAAAATATTCCCTTTCGATACCATCAATTCAACGTTTGAAAGATTCAAGTAGTCTCACTACTTCGAAATCAGGGTATCAAGGAATATCCATCTTCTAACTATGGCAGATACAACATTGAAGAATATTTCACTTTGATATCGTCCATTCGATGTTTGATAGATTTAGGCAGTTTCACTGCTTCGAAATCAGGGTATCGAAGAATATTCATATTCTACCTACGATGAACCTTTTTTGATTGACACATGAAGCTTGTCTAAGTTATTGATGATCCCCCTAAACAGATAAGACCTAGATCCATCAAAAAAGGTTCCTCCACTATTCATCCAATTTGGGATCTAGGTCTTATCTGTTTAGGGTGATCATTAATAACTTATACAAGCTTCATGTTTTCCTCCAGAAATATATTCTTTTTTATTCTCTTCCTCACTCAGCACCTCCAAATCTCTTAACTTCATTCTCTCTTGCTCATCTATAGGTCTTTTTTTTTGTTGTTGTCTGTTCTCTTCCTCTCTCTCATGTGTTTTCCTTCTCCAGTCTTCTTCTCTACTCCTCAGGATCTATGTGACTTCTTATAGACATAAGTTTCAGTATGGGGAGGTCCCATGGTATCCCCTTGTCTGTTGTTCAATCACCCTTTCTCTCTGTATGGGTCGAATTCCATCGGTCATTAACTTCCCCAACCACCTATGCCACTTATTTTAATAGTCACGTGGTTTTTCGTATAAGTCGAGTATGTTCATAGGTGTGGTTTTATGTTTGCAAGTATAGATTATCTTGATATGCAAGCTTCTTATTTTCTTCATTGATACATATTAGATCCAACTTTCACAACCATTCAATTAGTCCCTGCCTCATCAATTTCCTTTGGTGTATCATGGCCAGTACTGTCAAGGTTGTTCCCTCTTAGTCAGTGGTTTGGTTTTTATATTAATCAAAACATAATTACATGCCTCATAATATAGACACATGAAGTTTGTGAATAATCACAATATTGGGGGAAAGTGGGTTGTTACATCTTCCATCATGTCCCAAAGATTTTTCCTAGAAACCTTGTCAAAAGTTTTTCTAAAGTCAACAAAACAACAAAAAAGATTAGTTTTAGTATGCCATAACTATGATGCTATTATCCTAAAGATAATAAGATGGTCCATAGTTGAACGATATCTCCTAAACCTATCCTGACCTTTATCTCTTTCATCCCAACTTTCTACCCATAAGATAATATTCTTTTCAAAAATAATTGCATAAATCTTGGCTAAAATCA
>JASDQU010096495.1:8409-21527 GCA_032191745.1 Picea mariana | reverse complement strand
TTCTTTCATCAATTCTCTGCTTAATCTTGCTTAATCTTTTCCATGAGAAGCCCATGATTATATAGGAGAAGGTGAAGTGGTTAAAGGGATGAGGATGATCCCACCAAATCATAGAAACCAAAAGGATTGCAACCATACGGATGCCACCTCACATTCTAGAAGATTCCCCTTCTAGAAATTTCGTGAAACCTCTTTCCTCTTTTAGCTTTGGAACGCCGCCACACCCTGCCTATATAGCAGCCTATGGAAACCTCGCAAGCCAGCTATAGGGCAACCTGCAGAAATCATATATTTCCGCACTGTGTAATATATGCAGCCTGCAGACCCTTTCTAAAAAGTAGTCTTGTAGAGGAGGAAAGAAGTTGCTTTTCTCAGGCAAAAAGTCATGTTGGGAGCCTGATAACATGTTTGTGAAATCATCATTAGGGTGACCAAAATAATGTGTAACACACTTCAAACTTTTGGAAGGGATTATTTAAAGGATTTGGGACCAATTTGAATTTTATCACAACATATCACCCTGAATAAGATGGGAAAACAAAAAGGGTCAATCGGGTGATTAAGGATATGCTAAGAATGTATGTGATGGATAAACCATCAAAATGGGAACATTATTTATATTAAGTTGAGTTTGCTTATAATAATGGGTATCATACATATTTAAAGATGATCCCATTTGAAGCATTATATGGCAGAAAGTGCAACATGCTAATGAGTTGGGACAACCCGGCAGATAGAGCAATGGTTGGGCCATAATTACTAAGAAAAATGGAAGAACAAATGGTGAAAATAAAGCAGAATTTAAAGGCTACACATGATAGGCAGAAAAGTTATGCAGACAAAGGCATAAAACACGTATAATTTAAAGTGGGAGATCATGTCTTCTTAAAAGTGAAAGCTAAGAAGAGTTCACTTAAATTGGGGATTTGTCCACAGTTGGCAGCAAGATATTGTGGACCATTTGAGATCTTGGAAAGGATTGATCATGTTGCATAAATGCTTGCACTGGTTACATCCATGTGAATACATGTGTTTCATGTGTTTTTGCTTAAAAAGCATGTGTCTAATGTTAATCATGTAATTGTTTGGAATGTGATTTAGGTGGAGCAAGAAGGTGACTTCCGAGTTCAGTCGATGTGCATATTGGACAGGAAATTCAAGTTGCTCTGAAATCAAGCAATATGATTGGTAAAGGTCCAGTGGACATGTTATGGTTTTGAATATTCAACATGGGATCATGAGTATGCCATGAGGGAGGAGTGCCCACATCTTTTTGGATATTTTTGAAGAATTATTGTTGTACATAGGTATATAATGCACCGAGGACAGTGCATAAATAAGGGGATGGGAATGTAATACCCCTAGGAAAAATCCCAATTGTAAATGTACATATGATTTATAGGCTAATGAGCCAGGATTTTTTTGGCCAGAGTGCCTTTGTATATATGTTTGGAGGCCAGAGTGACTATGTGATTTAGGTCAGGGAGCCCATGATTTGAAAGGTCAGTGGGACTAACAAATGTAATATGTAATCACAGACGATGATATTAATAAAATACATCATTGTTGCAGACCAAATCAAACAAAATGAGTATGGGGGGCTATGACTCCACGAGAGGGAAATAGGGATAAGAGCTTAAGGAAGAAGGGATAAGTCAAGGGGGCTTAAGCCAAGGGAGTATTATAATATTATTCCTAAATTCAAATGTCATGTGATATAATTTTGTCCTAAGTTCCTAAATGTTGGGAATGAATCACCAAGTGGAGTCAAAGGTAGTTCATAAGGTGACAAGTGTCAAGTTAAGAACATGAAAATATGTTGTTGGGAATTAGTGTAATTCCATCGTTCATTCCATCATTCACTCAATCAGGGGAATACATCATGTGTACCTTCATTAGAGAGGGTAAGGGAAGTTGGTTACCCTATAAATCCTTGGTGGTTTGAGATGGAGAAATAGGTTGTCAAACCTATGGAGCATTCTCTTTTGGTGAGATAATTGTTGGATTAGTGGGTGTGAAGCTCTTAGAGAAGCCTTGTGTTCCAGGTGCTACAGAGCTCTGAGATTTCTTGTCCAGCCTGTTGTTGAAGCCTTGGAAGAGAAGTGGGACAACCAGAGGACTGTTGAGGAGAGAAGGGGTGCACTTCCTGGGGTGGAAAAAGATGTGGGGAATGAGAGGCTATGAGTTGGGAATTGTTGTTGGAGTTGGAACCTGGGCTTGTCTTTTGTTGAGTTGTTTTTCAGACCTTAGTTTGGCTTAGGTATCCTTTTCCCTGATAGAGTCATAACCCCAACTCATGGGTGACCTATTGTTGAGAGTTTATGAACAGTAGAGGCTATGGATGGGAGGAACGTCCGAGGTCTACAACCAGTTGGTTATTTAATTAAAAGATAAGTGTCTTTTATGTGCTTTTGATGTTTATTGTGTGTTTAATTATATTATGTTGTAATTGTATATAATTATGTATGGATTATATGTTGTAGAACTGCATAATTGTGTTCATATGCAAGGCATTTAGTTATTGATGGTATCAAAGAAAACATTTTGTGTGGTGTGGCCCACCCTGGGTGGTTGGGGACATTACAAAGGATATATTCTTGCCATTAGGAAGTAGTAAGCTTGAATCCAGGGAAGTTTTAGGCTTGGCTCCAAAAATCCAACCTTGAAATGTTGGTTCTCTTTTACCTTAGTATAGCTAGCAAACTGTTGTTTCTGAAGATTGTACTCTGTCATTAACTTTAGCATGGCCTTTTTTAATATATAATTTCCCTCTTTTCTGTTAAAAAAAATTATTAACACTTATAACACATTATTATAAAAAAAATTGCAATAATTTGAAATTTTTGTACTTTTAGAAGTAAAACCTTTATACTTGTTTTCATATTTTCTTTGAGTCTCTATATATTGTAGTAAGTTTATTAAGCAACCTTGATCACATAATTATAATTATAATATTATATCTTAGTCAAATAATTTAATCTAAAAGTAGGTTTGTTATGCAATCTATACAAATGATTACAGAGTTATAATATTATATTTTGAAAAAGAAATAATTTTAAGTTTTAGAGTTATAATATTATATTTTGAAAAAGAAATAATTTTAAGTTTTAAATTGTTCAAACTTAAATGATTTAAAAGTACGTTTATTATGCAATCTATACAAATGATTACATTGTTATAATATTATATTTTGAAAGAAAAATAAATAAATTGTTCAAACTTGTTAAATGATTACACAATTGTGAAAAAATATTAGTTTAAATTTTTAAATTGTTCAAATTTCTTAAGTCAAGAGGAACAACTTGTGATAACTTAAAAGAGGTAATGATCGACATGAACACAACTAGTAACTTATGAGACACACCCAATAATTTGAACTTTTATGCTTTTAGCGACCTTTGCATTTGCCTTCATATTTTTTTAGGTTTATTATAATGTAGATACCCAAAATTTTAATACATCTTATCAAAATTTTAAATTTAGTAGTATGTTTATTATACAATCTATATAAATGATAAAAAAAAATTTCTCTATATATATATTATCTAATTTTAAGGTTGTGGTAAAGTCAGACACTAAATTGGTGTATAATACTCCCTTGTTTGTGGGACAAGGGACTCCTTCCGCGTAGTGATTTGACTGTTAAAGTATACAGAGGTTTACATACCCTACCCCCCTCTCTATTTGAATTTGTGACCTCTAAGGAGGAAACACATGTTCTTAACCATTAGGTCCACTCAGGTTGTATATATGTCTCAAGAATGCAATGTCATCCTCTTTAATGTGGAGGATGAACTCCTTTGGTCTTTGAATCTCTCAAGAAGATACCAAATAGGAATTGGCTACAAGGCTTTGGCATCTGAAGGAAACAATCAACCCTTGACCTGGTGGTGGAAGCCATTATGGAAATACAAATTCCTAGCAAGAGAAAAAAATATTGATGTGGCCTCTCTTAAACAATAGAACTTTAACCTAGGACATTCTACAAAAAAGAGGCTATGAAGGCCCAGGAAGGTGTAGCCTTTGCAAAGAAGACTTGGAGACTAACAACCGTCTTATTATATCCTACCCTTTGAAAAAGTAGGTATGGAAAGAAATTGAAGGCCTTACTCGATTGAGAAACACTTATCAAGGAAATTATATAGAGGAATCCTTAAGGACCTAAAATTATAACAAGAACACAAAATCATTCAAAGATCTTCCTCTTCCCTTGGCCTGGGCAATATGATTGGCCAAAAACACAAAGCTCTTTGAGAGTAAGGATACCTTTTCATTCAAGTGTGCTTCTCAAAGCCTCACCGTTTTAAGTCTTTTTCCTTAGTTCTCTTATGTTCTTCCTTGTGCTTAGGTCACAATGTGTGAAATAAATGAATCCTTCTCGTGGGCCTTTTTTTATAGGGCCTCACAAGGCTCTCCTCCCAAGGGAGGGGCAGGGGGAATCATCTTCCTCTTCCAAAACCATTTCTATAAGTTCAAACCTAGGATTTATCATGCAAAAAATAAATACAGTGAACTCCTGGCACTCAAACTGGTCCTGACTCTTGCTCTAGAAAAAGGGGTCCCACAATCCAAACTATAGGTGATTCCCTCCTAGTGATTGAATGAATGAATGGGGTCTATGCTCTAAGGAATTTTTTGTTTCAATCGTTGTTTAGAGACATCAAGGCATTGCAATGTTATTTTTTTCACATCACCTTTGCACAATTATACAGGGTCAAAAACGTTGAAGTTGATTGGTTATCCAAGGAGAGCTGAGATAATTGAGTCCTAATAGGGACAACATAATTCGTATATTCATGAGTCATGGTTTTAACTTTATTAATATTTTTGAACTGATGTGTGATTGTACTAAACGTAATCGAGATCATTGTTGGCACTTTTTTGGACCCTCTGTGGTATCTGTACTTTTTATATATTTTATATCATGCAGAGATGGTGGTTTCGTGGGAGTTGGGAAGCTCCCCGATCTACTTAATGATAGACAATTTATTTTATGTTTTGTTCATTCTACACACAATTAGAGATTTTTTTTTGAAACATACCTCATTATCAATTTGTATAATGACCCTTTAGACACAAATTGAAATACCTTATGGTATTTTAATCTTGTAATTTTTCTACCTCTAATAAAATTACTATACTTTTTTCCATGGAAAAAAAAACGAATCAAAGGCTTTTAGATGAGTGGTGAAAAATTTTGGTGTTGTAAAGTTGTCCAAAAGTTAGACAATATTTTAGAATCTAGAATTCCCTTTTGGTTGCCTCTGGAAAATAATATTTTGACCTGGGATAATGGACAAAACCACAATTGACAAGGTCTTGGTTGGTGCACTTTGTGAAAATCTAAGTTTGAAATTGTAGATCGTGTTTTTGTTAATTGTTATTTTTCAAAAGTAGTTTGGAGGGATGTTCTCCATATCTTGAATGGTCTTGAGGGTAGAATTCTATGGAACAAAAAAACCTTGATGGAGTGCTTTCAAAATTGGCATCAAGATCGTTCTTTAAAATGTTTTAGAGCATTGCCTTGTATTGTTCTATGGGGCCTATGGTTGACTAGAAATCATATTATCTTTGAAGGGAAAGAGATGTCATCTTCCAGGGTGGCCCATATGATAACTGTTGGACAACTGAGAGGGGGGGTGAATCAGTTATTATTGTGCTTAATCAATCATGCCCATTTACAACTCTTTACAGAACACTTAATGACGATCACAATGATGCAAGGAAGTAAGCAATACAATATTAAGCGTCAATCACACACATGAAATATACAGAGACAGATATTTCCTGAGGAAACCCATAAAGGGAAAAACCTCTTCTTCTTGATATGATAAGTAATATTTATTTTCTTTACATTATCATTCCTATGAGATCCAACCCCTCTTGAGGCTACAACCTCTGTTTTACAAGCATCAACTTATTGAGAGCACCAAATCTCGGGTTTCTCTAGCACCCACTAGAAGGAAGCACCAACTCCCTGAGTGTTCTAGCACCAACTGGATGGAAGAACTGTAATGTACCTCAAAATTTACACAAAAAAAAAAAAAATTAATTGGGGACGTTGAGTTGGTTTTGTGTCCTTGAGGTTTTTCAGTCACTTGTCAATCCTAAGGTACGTCAGTCTTATTGCCTTTCGCTCCTCTATCCTATTTAACATAAAGTCGTTGCTTCCTATTTCGGTAATGTGTTATACACGAACAACAGGTCCATAACTAGGGACAACTCGTTTCATGGAAACCTAATATTATCTACTGTCTCATTTTCAAAGCCACTTTATGGACATCTCGTTTCATGGCAACCTAATATTATCTACTGTCTCATTTTCAAAGCCACTTTAAGACATGTAGAAGTAACTACTTAGAGTCGCTATCATACATTGCGAGGTTAGATATGTCAGGCCTTAAGATGTTCAATCTGATATATGCATATAACACTATAAAATAAACAAGGAGAAGTTAACACTATTCGGGAACGAAAGTTATAATGGGTTTAACCTCGACCATTAAACTTGCACCTTGAAACTAAAGTGCGCAGAGGGTTAATCTTGTGGAGGTTATGGTTACGATAGTATTACAAACCACTTGTTAGGTAACGACAAGGGTTAACAACCTCGGGTGTTTAATGCAAGGTAGTTGGATTCGACATATAATAGTGCAGTAGGAAAGCCATCCGGTTACCTCGCCATTAATGCTCTTAGCAATCGATACATGTGGAAACCCTTATGCCTTAAAGGCATGTCTGCACATTTAAAGCACCTAGGATATGTCTATTCGGTACAGAGCTCGACTGGTGTGCCCTAAGGAGATGTCGACACTTACCCTATGATCACATGGTCTAAGTACGAAACCTCCTCCCCTTTACTCCATTCGGAGGTTACTCCCGTACCTTCACTCTCATTCAGGTTTTGGCTTGGTGAAATGAGGAAGCACCATCTCAGTCCATTTTCATTGCACCCTGGTTAAGTTTTTAGTGAAGGAGGGGGAGACGTTACAGACCATTCCTTTGTTTGGCTTAAACATCGTGGCCATGAGTTCACGGTTCTAGTTCCTATGCTAGATGGGTGGAGATTCTGGGTGGCACTTCTCGACAACACCTCTGTGTGGTAAGTTTACCTTCAGCTATTCTTTTATTTACGCATTAGAATCATTCTGCCTCGTATGTAGGTCTATGCACACCTTTGTTCTTGGTTGGTCCTCGATAGTATCCGTGTCTTACTTCCAGGGTACTATGGTAAAAAGGAGTCGGGTTCTCTTGGTAAGGGTTTGGGTCATATCATAGTTTTCCCCCTGTTACTGTACCATTCATCCTGTCGGGACCGAGCCATTCCTCGTATCAGGACGTCTGTTATGAAAGTGTACTCGAAATATTTATTTTGGTTTAACCCTTATTATTGGTCCTGGTTTCCTCCGTTGGATAGTCCTATGGCACGTCAATGATCTTCTATGTTTGACTATAGTGTTCGCTAGTATCATTGATTAGAAGCAAAGTTTCCAAAGGCCGAAAGCGTTTAATCTTTTCGGTTATCTTGAATGTTTCAATGGTTTTATATTTACCATGTTCGTTTATACGACTTTCTTTTTTTTTTGTTATTCCTGCAATAATTTTTGGATTAGGCACTGGTATCTATTACTAATGATGGGCCCCTTGATGTGCAAGGGTATTCATCAGGGAGGCACGAACTCCTCTTCCCCTTTCGGTCTGGGAGGTGTAGCGCGAAGGCAGAAGGCACAAATCCTCTGCTTCAGTTAAGTATTCAACGACCCCCTTTCTAGTTACTTTCTGTTATGTAACTTAAACATATTGTCCTATTTGGTTATGTTTTAATGCTTCTCATTATTTTGTGCAAGTGTGGGCATGCCGAAGCATGGGGAACGCCCTCTTCACTCCTTCAAAAGGTATTCGGGTTCCAACACGGTATCTAAGTTTTTCGAGATTACAAACCCCGCTGGTCCAGGCTCTATTCCGTTCCTAATGTCTGAGGATTTTTAATTCCAAGTTCTATGATAGTTGATACGGGGTACGCCCTGAATTGTATAAAATAATTCTGGTATATAGATCCACCTGCACAGCTTGCACCTGGTTGGACTTTGATAACTAGACAGTCATTTTTGTTAAGTAATGTGCTCAATATGTAATGTGTGTTAATTTGTTGTGGATTCGGGATCCTAAAGTACTCTTGTCTATATATTTCAAGGATGGTTTTGGTACTACAGATTCAAATTCTTTCCTGGGCTATTCTAGCTATTTTTGTTTCCAGAATTAAATCTTATTATTGAATGTATAGTCCCTTTCCCAAAATGATTCTGCCATGCATAGTGATACGCTTAAAGGTTATGTTCTTTCCCAGAAAAATGTGTGTTGCTTCCCAAATTTCGTTTATACTTAATTTTGATGTAAAAATTAGTTTCGGGCTTACGCGTCACAAGCTATTTACCTTCTGTTTCAATTATCATTGTTGAATAAGCCTTTAACAGCCTGCTTACCTGTGAATAGATAGCTTCATTATCAGTTTGGATTTACGCACCATGTACTATTTACCTTTTGTTTTCTAGTATCATTATTGTATAAGCCCTTATAAGTCTATTCACCAGAAAGTTAGATGGCATCATTATTCGTTTTGGGTTTACGTATCGTGCACTATTTACCTTCTGTTTCTATTACCATTATTGAATAAGCCTCTATAGATTTGCTCACCCGAAAATAGGCAGCATGGTTATCACGACAGAAATTCGTGGTTTAGTTGTAGGTAAGTTTTTTATTAACAGAGTCATTCCTAACTTACTGTCATATCTATCTTGAATTATATATGTATATATAGCCTTCATGTAATGGGGTCCGAGGAGTTTTTCCTTTTTCTTTGGAATAAAAATTTCCTAACTTATAAGGTTATCTATCCACTTAGTACTACAGGATTCTAATGTAGACAGTTTACTCTAGCGTCACTCCTCCCCTGTCGCAGAATGTCCATTACAATGTATATCTATATATGTCAGTTCATAAAAATAACTATACCGGTTTATATGTATAACGACTAGTACTTCAATGTTGTAGGATATATTTGTTGGATTATGAATGGTATGCTCATTCGAGGAGGCTCATTGTTTCCTATAGGCATCCATAGGAAATAAAATCCACCACAGCTATTGGTGTGTGTGGCTTCTAGTACTTACGCAACAATCTTATTTCATTTTACTTGACAGAATTAACTAAGAAGATAACGGTAATATGAAATCCAGTCTATTATGGGGTTTGTAACTAATATGGAATTTGTTTCATTGTTTGGTACATTCCAAGATCTTAGTAATTACCCAGCATCACATCTAAATAAAAGAGTCTATTTCTAGCCAATAATTATGAAGTAAAATACTAGATCTTTCCCACAGCATTCAACCAGAAAATTCATACATAGAAGTAAACAGATTACAACACATAACATTTGACTAGAATAAGGTAGAGTTACATATATGAACCAAATTTTACGGTAACACAAAGGGAATAGCCACGTTCCTCCCAACCGTAGAACAGGGCAGCCAATCTACTTGCCCGATTCACCCCCTAGCCTAACCATGAGTCCATGAGGGCGAATTGAAATCTCCTCTCCAGCAATGTCCTTCAAATTCCAGCAGTATCCTCCTTGCCTCACACTCACACAGTAGTTCTCATAACAGCAAGAACAACATTCCGTAGTCTTCTTTCCCCAGCATACTTGGCAGCGTCCTGCCTCCTCACATATGTTTTTTTATTAGTTTGCCTAGGACTTTTTCCCTCTCTTGGGGAATTTTCGCAGCTTTCTAAATTCCTGATTTTCAGGGGTTTCCATTGGCCAAATCACTGATTTTCCACTTGTAACAATTAGCCCAGATTTAATTCCAATGTGTTCCCCACTCATGGAGTCATGGTCAGCTAAATTTAACATGGTTGTTCCATTTCTCCTCCTGCAATCAATATAAAATATTCTATTTTTTCCTTTTTCATACAAGTGTCATAGTCAAGTAGCTAGTTGGGACAAATCAGATCTCTTCCCAACAGTCAAAATCATTTATTACAATTATAAAATTCGAAATTCGAAATTGCCATAAATGGAAAAAAAATTCCAATTTCAAATTTACTAAAAACGGAAATAAATTTCCAGCCATTTTAGATTCTAAAATATTTCTTTATTTTTTTGGGGGGGGATGTCACAAGCACCAACTTCCAGTCACACAGGCACCAACCTATATAACAGAGAACAATAGTTCTCCCTTGCACCACCCTGCCACCCTGGTTTTCCTGGTTGCAACCATATGAAAGCTACAACTCCCTATGTTCAAGCACCCACTTGAAACTCTAAGGACACCAGTCCTCCCTAGCGCCTCCCTACCACCCTGAAATATAAAAACTTCATTATCGAGACTTATTACAGTGATACAATCTTTATCAATAGCTTACCAGTCTCATCATTGTTCTGTTGCACTGCTATGCTCTGCCTGCATTAGTGTCTTCATGCTCACATTCTTCTTTGAGATTTTTGTTCTATTGCTCTGTCTCTGTACGCACACCTTGGCTTCCTCTTCCTCTCTCAGATATGCATTTATGTTCCATGTTCTACTTCTCTTCTGTGTGTTTCAGCAGCTACGCACAACATGCTTTTACTCGCATGAGTAACTCTCAACAGAAGCAACCTCCTCTTCTCTGTGTTGCGTGTATTTATAATGCCAAGTCCTCTGCCAGATCATACACCTAACTCTTCATCCTCTCTGGTGATTACACTGAGTCTATTCTTCATCCATGGTCGTTATGTTGAGTCTGTTCATCATTAGTGGTCATTCTGAGATTCTTTGCCTTTTCTGGCAGTGTGACCCTTCGTCTTCTCTATCATAATTGAGCTTATCCTCACTGTTACAATTACAGTCTTCGATGCCTTTTCCATCTGTCAATTGTCTCTATGATGAGTCTTCATTTCACTGGTAGTTACCTCAAGACTCTTCATCTTCTCTGGCGATCACCCTGATATTCTTCGATTTGTCTGGTAGATGCACTCAGTCGTTTTCTGCAGTTACATCAGTATCTGCTCATGCTCATGTCTTTGGCACCTATTCCCTTCCTGAGAAAACTCCACAGTGGGCTTTAGCTTTTGTAGCTAAGCCCCTTCCTTTCACATGACCATCGGTGATGACCTGGGGCCAAGCACTAAGGTGCTTCGTGATTTCACGTTTCACGATTTTTTGTTGGGAGTTGCCTTGATTATCTCAACTCACGAAACTCCGAGGTGGAGCCTAGCAATGCTAGCTCCTTCCCTTCTCTTCTACTGATGTGACCACTAGCTGCAACCATGACCCTATTCGAAAAGGCATTTCGCGATTTCGGCGAACTCTGTTGTAAAGCCTAGCGACGTGTTAGCTCCTCCCTTAAATTTCATCAATGTGACCACCAGATGTGACCAAGGGCCAAGTCAAGAGGGGTGCATCAGGATTTCTCATATCGTGAACTCCTGCTATGAGGTGCCTTGAAACTCCCAACTCGCGAAAATTTGAAATGCTTCATATCAAGTCAACGGTCGAGATCTCTCCCTCTGATCGACGGTTGTGATCAATATCACGATTTCGCATATCATGAGTTCCTACAAATCTCACTTTTGACTTCTCCAGCTCGCGAGTCAGCGAAATGTCAATCTCTCGCCACATGTCCTCTGGATCCAGCAGTTCAGATCTCATCGCGATTTCACATTTCACGGAATTGGAGGATCGTTGTTGGCCATTATCCTCTTCGCAGTTATATTGGATCCAACGGTTGCTAGTCCTTCGCGCTCTGATCTGGCGACTGAGGTCTAATATCCTACTCTGCATGCTCCTCCTGCTTGGAATCCGATCTGACGGCCATCGAGTATTCGGGATTGGTGATCCAATGGCCACTATCGCTCCTCCTCCCGAGCTTACGCATCCTCCCGACTTGGAAGAATTTCTAAGTGTCAAAGGTTATGTGACCTTTGATCTTTCTACAAGCCTTGATGTATGGGATCTCGCCTACGCATCTCATAATGCTATCTCTCTTGAGATTTGGAAAAAGTTTCCCTCGGCCCTGGCACACATTTGCGCTATGCGTGCAACTCTTCGTTATTCCTCCTGAGCTTCTCGAGCTTTCTCTTTCCATTCTTCATTTCCTATAAACCTTCGATGTCTTTGTTGTTGTTCTTGCTATGCACACTCTACCTGTAAACATGACAACATCGTTGTTGTTCTTTACATCAATGAAAAGCACACTATGCATGTAAACATGCCAACAATCGCCCCCTTTAGCATTGATGGCCACCCTGAATGGCTGCACTATTCTTCTTAGACCTCCAACTGTAGCATTTAGACCAGACCTTTTCTCCCCCTTTGACATCAATGTCAAAGAAAACATGCTCCCCCTGAGCTTTTGCAGTATTGTGCGGAGGTATCAGATATTCAACCAATACATACTCCCCCTGAAAGGATGGGCTCTCTTAGGTTGATAATGGGGTCACGCCCAACTTCTGGCGAAGATATTCAAAAGGTGTCTTGGCTAGGGGTTTAGTAAAGATGTTTGTGATTTGTTCCGTGGAAGGAATGTAATTCAGCTGAACAACTTTGTTTGTAACCTTCTCTTTGAGAAAATGATACTTGATTGCGATATGTTTCGTCTTTGAATGGAGAACATGATTCTTTGAGACAATAATGGCACTGGTGTTATCACAATGAAGAGGAATTGGGTCAGTGTAAGTTACCTTCAAATTTGCAAGAGTTTGTAACATCCATAAAATCTAAGTGCAGCAAGTAGCAGCAACAATGTACTTTGCCTCTGTAGTTTATAGTGAGATAGATCCCTGCATTTTACTAAGCCATGCTACTAACGAATTACCTAAGAAGAATTCACCTTCACTGGTGCTCTTTCTCTCATCCAAACAGTTTTCCCAATCAACATCTGAATATGTAGTTAATTGTAAGTTCTGGTTTCTAGGATACCAAAGACCATAAGTCATTGTACCCTTCAAATATTTGAAGATCCTCTTGACAGTTGCTAAATGACTTTGTTTAGGGGCAGACCGATAATGACCTACCATTCCAACAACCTACATTATATCAGGACAGGATGTTGTGATGTACAGAATACTGCCTATC
>JASDQU010096493.1:11843-33677 GCA_032191745.1 Picea mariana | reverse complement strand
AGGTGGCGAGATACCTGAATGGGTTGAGATATGACATTTAGGACGAGCTAAGCATGGTGACCATCCGAACAGTTGAGGATGCGTACCAAATATCTCTGAAAGCCGAGGAGAAGATGAGCCTCAAGCAAGGAAAGCGAGGGTGAGGCAGAAGCCAGCCCCGAGGCAAAGCAGTTGCCCAAGAACGAACTCAGAAGCCCAAGGAGGATTGGAAGAGGCCTCAGGGAAAAGCTGAAAGAGGTGGAACCTCACAGCAGAGACAACAATATGCTGAGCCGAGGAGGAAAGAGACTGATCAGTGAGATGATTATGCTGATGTGAACACATTTCCTCATACCCGAGGTAGAGGAAGAGGTAGAGGAGGAATTATCACATGTTTTACGTGTGGTAAAGACGGTCACAAAGCCGTGGATTGTCTAGACAGGAAGATGGATAGAGGAAAAGCTCATGTCACAGAGGCGCAGAGGCGTGATGTGGAAGATGAAGACACTGGAAGTGGGAAGTCACTAACAGTGCACAAGGTTCTCTTGAAACCTGAGAAAGGGGTGGAGGACACAGTGCAACGATGCAGACTATTCCGGACGACTTGCAAGACCAAGGGCTGGAAATGCAAGGTCATCATGGACAATGAAAGCACCGATAATCTCATTTCGACCAAGATGGTGGAGAAATTGGCGCTGGAGATGAATAAGCACCCAAGTCCATACAAAGTGTCATGGCTGCAGAAAGGACACCAGGTATGTGCTACACAACAATGCTTGGTTAATTTTAAAATGGGTGAATATAAGGATGAGATCCTGTGTGATGTCATTCCCATGGATGTCTGTCATGTTTTATTGGGTAGACCATGGCAGTATGATAGAAATGTTGTTCATGATGGGAGGATGAACACATACACCTTGGAGAAGGATAGGAGATCACATACATTGCATCCGGTAAAGGATAAAGAAGTGAAGCCGGAGGTGAGCAGCACGATACTTCTCATGAGTGGGAAGGAGCTTCTCAGTGAGATGGAGAAGAATGAAGATCCATAATTCTTTGTGGTCAGGAAACCAAGAATTGTTATGACAAGCACTAGAGTGGACGACTTGCCAGAGGAGATTCAGGAACTGCTGGGAGAGTTCGTTGATATCATCATGGATGAACTACCTCGTTCGTTGCCACCGATGAGAAGTGTGAGTCACCACATTGACCTCATACCTGGAGCAAGCTTTCCGAACAAGGAAACATACAGGTTGACGCCTCAAGAGAATGAGGAAGTCAAAAGGCAGGTACAGGATCTGATGGATAAAGGACTGGTGAGGGAAAGTCTTAGTCCGTGCGCTGTTCCGACAGTACTGAGTCCGAAAAAGGATGGAGGCTAGAGAATGTGTACAGACTCCAGGGAGATTAATAAAATCACCATCAGGTACAGATTTCCACTATCGAGGATGGACGACTTGATGGACTGCTTAAGCGGGGCAAATTATTTCTCCAAGATTGATCTCAAGAGCGGATATCATCAGATCCGGATGAGAGAGGGAGATGAGTGGAAAACAACATTCAAGATAAACGAGGGTTTGTACGAATGGCTGGTCATGCCATTTGGCTTGACAAATGTGCCGAGCACATTTATGCGGCTGATGAATGAAGTCCTGTGGGAATTCATTGGCAAATTTGTGGTCGTGTATCTAGACGACATATTGATTTTTAGCAAGACCAAGGATGAACACTTGAGGCATTTAACCACTGTGATGAGAAGATTACAGCAGGAGAAGCTGCTAATCAATCTGAAGAAGTGTTCCTTCATGCAAACAGAACTCGTTTATTTGGGTTTTGTAATCTCGACGAATGAGTTGAAGATGGATCCTGAGAAGGTTGAAGTAATCAGGAATTGGCCATCGTCGAGGAATGTTTTTGAGGTAAGAAGTTTCCATGGACTCGCTAGCTTCTACAGGAAATTCATACAGAATTTTAGTGGAATTAGCGTCGCGATGATGGATACGATCAAAAAGAGGCATAAAGTTTTCCATTGGACAGCCAAGGCTGAAAGGAGCTTCAATCTGTTGAAGCGAAGGATAACAGAGCAACCGGTGTTAGTGTTGCCTGATTTTCAGAAGACCTTCCAAGTGAAGTGTGATGCCAGTGGGTATGCTGTTGGAGGGGTCTTGAGTCAGGATGACAGACCTGTGGCATATTATAGTGAGAAACTGGATGATGCCAAGTTGAAATACTCCACGTACGATAAAGAGTTCTATGGCATCATACAGGCATTGAAAAAGTGGAGGCATTATTTGATACCCAAGGAATTCGTATTGTACAGTGATAACCCTGCATTGCAGTTTGTAAGTCAGCGGGATAAGCTGAATCAAAAGCATGCGAAGTGGGTGGAATACATGCAGAATTTCATGTTTGTTATCAAACACATTTCAGGGACTGCTAACAAAGTAGCTGACGCTTTGAGCAGGAAAAGTTTATTGCTGCAAGAATTCAGGGTCAAGACCTTGGGTTTTGAAAACCTGAAAGATATGTATGCAGGTGATGCATATTTTGGAGAGGCATACGAAGCAGCTGAGAATCCAGTTCTCAGGGATCGGAGCCCATGGCTGGAATATCTAATCCAGGAAGGATTTCTGTTCAAGGGAAATCAATTATGTATACCGAATTGCTCCATGAGGGAGAATCTGGTGCGGGAAAAACACAGCAGTGGATTAGCAGGTCATTTTGGACATGACAAAACATTCACCAAGCTGAGCGAATCGTATTTTTGGACAGGAATGCGAGCCGATGTAAAGAGGTTTGTTGACAGGTACAGGATATGTCAACATTCAAAGGGCAGAAAACATAACAGAGGGTTCTATCATCCGTTACCCATACCCGAGAGGCCATGGGAAGCCATTAGTATGGATTTTGTGTTGGGTTTGTCGAGAACACAACGAGGAGTTGATTCCATCTTCGTGGTGGTAGACAGGTTCTCGAATATGGCACATTTCATTCCATGTCATAAGACCAGCGATGCAACCCACATCGCAAATTTCTGCTTTAAAGAAATTGTGCGACTGCATGGATTACCAAGAAGCATAGTCTCGGATCGGGATACCAAGTTCATAGGTCACTTTTGGAGGACAGTATGGAAGAAGCTAAGGAAAGACTTGACATTCAGTTCTGCTTGTCATCCCTAGATATATGGGTAGACAGAAGTGGTCAACAGAAGCTTAGGGGATTTATTGAGAAGCTTGGTGGCAGAACACCACAGTAGTTGGGACCAGATATTACCCCAGGCAGAGTTTGCGTACAATGATTCGGTGAATCGGAGTACAGGAAAGAGCCCATTCCAGATTCTGTATGGGACATAGTCGAGAGGAGTTTCTAAGCTCAGGGAGTCAGAACAGGATGAAACTAGTAGCGCGAGGGCTGAAGAATTCACGGAAGCAATGCAGGAACTTCACAGTCAGGTGAAGCAGCGGCTGCAGAAGGTGAATCAGGAGTATAAGCGCAGAGTCGATCAGAGGAAGAGGCAGCTTCAGTTTGAAGTTGGGGATATGGTTCTGGCGCACCTGAGGAGGGAAAGGTTCCCAAGGGGAACATATAACAAGCTCAAGATGAAGAAAATTGGGTCGTGCAGAGTCCTGAAGAAATTCGGGGAAAATGCATATGAGCTTGAGTTTCCAGAGGGCATCGGGATATCTCCGATTTTTAATATTTCAGATTTATACCCATACAGGGCTGGAGAAGAAGATGATGAAGATGAGGGACCAGTGGTCCAGTGGCAGAAGCAATTACCAGTTGCACAGAAGCCTTAGATGGAGTGCATACTAGATAAGCGAGCAGGTAAGAAGACCAGGAGAAAGCAATATTTTGAATACTTGGTGAAATGGAAGAATCACCCAGTGGAGGATGCCAGCTGGGAAACCGAGGCAGTTATGCAAAAGCATGGGCACACTGTGCAGGAGATCATGGACATGAGCCCATGAAATCTTTTGAGCCGAGGAGTATGATGCAGGAGCATCCACAACTCATCAAGCGAGCCAGTGCGTGGAGCAAAGACAGCTGGACAAGCCAGCAACCCTCTTTTTGAATTTACCCTTGATGTGGTTGCGTCAGACATTAATGAGCTGATGTAATAAAGCGCATTTTGTATATGTAATGGACCTTGAGCCTTTAAGCTCTCGTCCTTAGGTAGATAAGGCATTTATTGGATTTAATGTTGTTAGATAGGGATTAATTGTAGATATGATGATTCCAATTCTCGAGGGAAAACAGAATATAGGCACCCTCCTTTGTATCAATGTAACATTAGCATTGGCATTCAGATGAAAAAAAAAAAATAGGAGCAAGGAGAGCAAGAAGAGAACTTGTGAGCAGAATCCCCATGTACAGATATTGAATTAATAGGAAAGCTTTGATTCGATTGCATGGCTGTGATTATTCTCTATGTGTTGTTGATATTATGTTGTTGCATATTTGCTTCTTGTTATGCCTTTGCACTATATGTTGTGTATCTGATTTTATGGTAAGTGTGAAGTCTGATAGATTGAGAGAATGAGTTTCAATTGTTTCTCTGTATGAGCCAGGAGATTCCTGCATAGAGTGCAGTTGAATTCCTCCGCATAGAGTGCGTTGAGGAGGCTCACAGCCGAACTCTCATTCTCATCTTCTCAAGAATTGAGTTGGGTTCTTAGGGTCGTGCAGGCGGAGTGTAGGCCAAGGCTGAAATAGAAGTCTCAGCAGGTGTCTGAGCAAAGGAAGGCGAGGACTTCTGTGACTGTGAGTGCACCGAGTCCAGGTGAGTTCAACACTCGAGAGTGTTTGAAAGTCGAACGCAAGCAGTTTGTGTGAAGGGTCTCTGAAGGAGTCAGAGAACAAAAGTTCAGGAGGGATAGCTCCTTCTCATCAACTTTGGGAATAGACCTAGGAGGAGTTCAAACAGGAACACTTTGGAGCGGAGGAGATCTTCAAGGCGGAGAATCAACGGTCTAGATTCGCGGAGGAGAATCGCGAAATCCCGCCGATCATTGGATTGTGGAAAAGTTGCTCAAGGTTTAGTCCATAAGAGTAGGAGGAACCGGAGCCATCACATATCGGTGTTTGGCGGTTGATGAGGTGAAGTGTATACTCGTTGAAAACACGAGTCATGATTTCCCGAGCTAATAGGGGCCATCGATTTCAACAAGGACAGGTGGCACAAATCCGGAGAATCGGGGTTTCGGCATTCGGGATTTCCCAATGCCAAGGACTCATGAAAATTGAAATCGCAATCCCATGATCCCCGATCGCACGAGTGGAGAAGTGACGTGGCCGAGTGGGACCTCGGGTACTAGTGGAAGACAGGTAGCGAGATCTCGTGGAATCGGCACCTCGACACTCGGGGTTTTAAAATACAGAGTGTTGACATCGCAAAGGGCGATATCCCGATAGGGAAATCCCCGACACGTGAAAGTGTTGACCCGTTGACCCATCGGGGTTCGGGGTTTGGAGCTACATGTGAACTGTGCTCGCGTGGACCGCGAATCCCCGAATCGCGATTTCTCGATATGCGAAGGGGAGATCGCCGAGAAGAAATCTGTGGGTATAGAACTCCCGAAGGAGTTGGAAGAGCGTTTTTGACTCTTCGGGCCGTGAGATTGAAGAAGGTCCTGGTTAGAGTGGCTGTTCGCTGAGGGATAGTTGAAATCACTTAGACATGGAAACACTCATGCTCAAACTCTCTCTGTGACCATCACTCCCCATCAATGTTTCTCACTCTCCCCCTTTGAAATCAATGGAAAATGGTATCTCTCTGGGTATCTCTTCCCCTTTGGGGATACTCCCACTTACTGAAATCTCCTTGTGGCTACTTCCCTTGTTTGCAGTACCCATATCTCTTCATCATCATGACTTTCTTTATCTCTCACCCTTTGACAAAGGATTAACTCCCCCGATCGATATGTCTCCTCCTAATATTGTACATGCTTAAACAAACCATAGGAAAAGGAGTAGATCCCCCTGTGGGAATGTATCCCCCTATCTTCATGCTACTGATCTTCCTTTCTCTCTCTTTGATGATTTTCCTTCTTGTAATATCTAGAGCTACCTGTGAAATGTTTCCTTTCTTCTCTTCAAGTGTTTTTCATTGTCCATTGGTGCTTTCTCATGTAATTCATGACATATATAAAAATAATTCAAAGTTAAAGAATTATAATATTCCTTTATCATAATCATTCAAATGTCTCTGAGTTGATCTCTAAATCAGTCTATGAACCAATATCTGAATCTCTGAATCAATCTCTGACTAGATGTCACAAATTTTCCATAGCTCTATTACTCAACTATCCACAATGCTAACCCATTTGTCATTGTAAAAAGACTACTCTGAATTAAATATGTTTTCTGATATGATCTATCTTCTCATAAAACTATGCATGTCTAGAATAACCTGTATCGAATATCTCTCTTCTTGAATACGATCATAAAATTCTTCATGTGTAACTGCCAACTGACACCTATGTGATCAATCTGTCATTTTGTACTTTTTCTATCTAATTGCTCTGAATAGGTCTTTGCAAACACTTCATACTACTCGAAGGGTGGTTCTATGATTTGTATTAGGTACTGCAATGAATCCCCCTATTCAACAATCATACTTACTAGGAGTTTCCAAGCCAGATGGCTCAAAAAAATACCCGCTCTGATCCAGAGTAATCTTCCTCTTCGTCTATAGACTCATGATATTTCTGAACTCTGACTTTTTCCTTTTATCTTGTGGATTGATCTCGCACTACAATTCCTGAAAGTGTAATCTCTTGAGTCACATGTTCTTTATTTACCTTCTCTTCTTTTATTTCTCATGCTAGTACAAATCCCGCGATCTCTAAGACCTAGTATTGATTCACTTGTTCTTCTTGTCTTTCATTTTTTCTCCAAACCTTCCTGTATCTGAAATATTTGTTTTTTCCTATAGATTTATCTTCATCTTGTACTATTTTCAATCCTAAGAGTATGAATTCTGGGTGTCCTTCATCCATCTAATCTTCCTTTGCTTGTTCTTTTTTTTCCTTTTCGAAACCTTCTTATATTTGATATCAATGTTCTCTTTCATATAAGTATACATCATGCATCTACAATCACGAGCTATGTGTCCATAGTTATGGAACTTGTAACATTCAATATCATGTGGGTCCACATAAGTTTTTCTTGTTTGAACATTTCTTTCATAAGCCCTGCAATCTACAACCTTATGTCCAAAGTTATTACAATAAAAACAATGACCATAGAAGAAATTTACATACCTGGAAGTGAATGATCTTCTTTGTGTTGTAGTCCTTTTGAATTCTTGCATTGGATGATCACGATAATCTCTTCTATGGATCCCTTCAATATGGTTGAAGATTCTTTGCTTCCTGAATGTAGAGGGTCTTCCTGAAGATGTATCTTTATCATTTTTCTTTGATTCTTGTTGACTATGTTTCCTTCCTTTGAGGAATTTTGCATAACTCTTACTCTTTTCTTCATTTTTCTTTTCTGGCACCTTGGAATGCTTGTCTTCATTATCTATTGTTGATGTGGATGTTTCTTTCTTTTTAACATTCTTTATGAGCTTGATGATTTTGACTCTCAATGTGAAAACTTCTTCTTCAAGCTTTTCAACCTCTTCTTCTTTCTTCATTATCTAAAACTTCATGACTTCTTTTGTTCTCTTTTCTTCTTCAAGTTGGATCTTTAATGCAATTATTTCTTCTTCAAGTCTTCTCTCTTCTTGACCAAAATCTGCCTCAAGCTGGTTTAAGTCATTATTTATTTCTTTGATATGATATGTCAATATGTTCTCTCTGTTTTCTACTTCTTCCTTATGTTCTGCTATTTTGGATTCCAACCACTGCTTTTGATCTTCTATATTTTCTTCAACCTTTTTGGCTTCTTCTAGATGAGCTCTTAATTTCTTGATAATCTGCTAGGATTATTCAAATATTTGAACACTTTCCTTTTGTTTCATTAATAGTGATATATTTTCATCTCTTTCCTTCTTTAGTTCATCTAAAACCTTGATCAATTTTTCTTCTATTTCATTTGGATTTTCTGTCTTATCGCTTTAAATTTTCAAATAAGAGCATTCATCTTCAATATGTCTGCGTTTTTCACAATTAACACAAAATAAATCACCATTGTTGATTTCGTGTACTTCAAAATCTTTTTCTTCTGAATCTTTCTGACATGATGAGCATGTTTCTTCTTGCTTTGTACCTGCATCTCCTTTAGAAAACTCTGACTTTGTGATGGGAGGAAAATAGATATTATATAGCTTATCCTGAAGTTATTTAACTGATGAGAATTTACCTACTTTGTCCATTACTAAATCACATAGTCCTTCCATGATGGGATCCATTGTTACTTTGTTGTTCTTCTTTATTCTTTCTTGGTTGCAGTCTTTGGTTTCTTTGTAGCATTGTATCCTACAACAACTGAGTGCCAAACATCATATCCCTCTTTCTGTAAATTTGCTTTCATTCGTCTACTCTAGTAGGGATAGTTATGACCATCTAACAGTGGTACCCCAATCTTAATTTAATCAATGATCTCCTTCCAGTGGTTAAAATTCTTTTTGAAGGACCCACTCTGATACCAATTGTTGGATTACTAAGAGGGGTGGGTGAATCAATAATGATAAATTATTCCACTTTTAACCAAAATATATATTCTTTATCTTTACAAATAGGGTTTATTAATATATCATCAATGTATCATCTATGAATGCATCCTCAAACCATGTGCCTCAACCATATACCATATCACTCATGATATGTCTCAATCATGTCATACACCATAACATCATCAACATGTAACCCTCAAAACATGCATATAAACATACATGTAACTCTGTAACATACCTGGTGTATGTGATCACAGACTTGTAGACCTTTGTCAACTTTAACAACAAGAGAATAACATATTCATTAAACATTACCTTAGTCTCACGGGACTATTTTTGGATTAGTCACAAGCCCTAACTTTCAACAAGAATAACTCTGTACCTTTAATGAATAAATGTCTAAAAAATGTACACAATATTCTTTAGTATCTTCTCTGAAATTCCTTGAAGTTTCACTACTTGGAACATCCCAGAAAAAGAGTTATAGCAAAAATGGTATACCTTGCTAAATTTTGGCTTATTCTAGAGAGCGAACTTGTAGAGCATATCCCGCACAGCATATCTGATATCTGGATCTGAAACTTGTACAAAACATACTAAGGCATGTATTGTATCTAATTCATTTGGTCTCACTGAATGCAGATCTTCTATGAAGAATTTAATACTATTTTACCTGGAACACATGTTTGAGACTAGTTCCAGGACTAGCCAAAAACCCTATCTTCCATAGAGTGTATCTCCAAAACTACAACGACCCAGAAGCGTAAATTTATACCACATGTATCGTGCTATGATGTATCAATATCCGCTATATTTCACTATATGAATCATTCTAGAAAACGTTTTATAGAAAAAATGGTAATATGACTTGTAAATAACATACCTTAGAATACATCCTCACAAGACTTCATCCTCCCTTGCAATTTCGACCTTCTTTACTTCATCTCCCCTCTGAAAAATTCCTTATATATCCTTGGTTACCTTAGATAAGAATCACTTGAAAACTTAGATATATATTCAATGAACTTTTTTGTATATGTAATTTACTTATGAGAGACTTCTTGAGGTGTATTTATATTTTTTCTAAGTAACCTATTTCCTTAACTTTGGGACAACTTTCCTTAACTTTAGGGCTTCTTAAATGTTCTTTTTACAACCACTTTACCCTTTCATTCATTAAATTGTAACCAACTAGGGGCAGTTTTACCATTCTTTGGGGCTTCCATATTCACAAGGCTATAACTCCTCAACTGTAAGGATCCACGTTGCATACCACCTATCACCAAAAATGGCATGAAATTTACTATCCATATATTATAGTATTACCTGAAATTTCACTTTCCTTCATGTCGTTATTCCTAAATAAACTCGAGGTCCCATAACCACACCTCCGGAGCTACATGTAGATTACATCAAATGTACCCAACAAACTCATCATCAATCATGATCATACAAATGTCAATCAACTATCCAACATATCTAGACCTATCCAAGGGTTGACATCAATATCTAAGGGTTGACATCAATCTCCAAGATCACTTTCCAAGGGTTGACATAAATGAAAAAAAAATGTCCCAACCATCTATCCATCAATGTAAACCAACTGTCCATCAACTGCAAACTTTTTCTCACTTTGAGAGAGAATCATGAAGAAGACAAACTTCCCAGTCTTAGAGATGCCCTTCTTGTTTTGCTTGGAAGTGATCAAGGAAATGGAAGTAGGTGGGACTACTTTGGGTGTCATTTACAATTTTCTGTTCAAAGTAATAATAACACTGCGAGGCCTAGACTCATATACAACATGAAGTTTCCATAAATAAGGTTGGACTACTATAACTTCAAAAAATTCAAGGGGAGGGACATCACACAATACCTCATATTTAAAGGGCTTGATGTCGTAGGACATGCGACATTGTTGGTTGATGCGAAGATCACTTCTTTGGAGGAGCCATCTAATGTTGTATGGTTGTGGGTGCAACTTTATTGGTAGGGCCAACCTCTTGACGAACTTAGCTGAGATGATGTTCTTATGGCTACCACTATCAACGATGAAGTGCAGTGGAGTAACCTTCACCCATATCTATGAATGAAAGAGACGCTCGCCTTCCTCTGTCTCATCAGGTTCATTGGGATGGATCTTGGTGGTAGAAATGGTGGAACTGGGTTCCGCCTTAATAATCCTTCTCAATTTTTCAGGTTCTAACTCTAAGTGAATACCCGCATCTGATTAAGAGAATTTCACCTATGCCACCAATGAATTCTTTGAGTGGAAATCAACAGTGTTATTCCAGGAGCTCTTATGGAAGTCACACCACTTCCCAGTGTCTTTCTTCGTCTTTCCATTGTCCTTCCTTTTTTATGACTTAGACTAGTTGTAATGAGGCTAACCATATTTTATTTTCCCTTTGTTCTCAGGGTTGTGTCTTACCTTTCCCTGCTTCTACTGTGAGGGGTTCCCAGACCCAAAATGTCATATCTTTTGTTTAAGCTTCTTCTCGATTTTGACAACATATCGATAGGCCACGCCCAAGGACGAGATGTCCATAAACTTCACTTATATATAGATGTATCTATGCAGAACGCCATGGTACTTCAGCACCATATTTCATTCGAAATATTTGATATCCAAATTAGTGTTCAAGGTATGGAAGACATTGGTGAACTCTGGCACTGTTTGGTCTCTTTCATGTTGCAGTTTGGTCCATCTTGTTTACAAGTCACCGTAAATTCCAGCAGGGTAGTATTGTTCCATAATAACATCCCTAAAGGAATCCCAAGTGGGTGAAATTGCAGATAATGTGGATCCCTCTATTTCCTTTTGCTCACAGAAAGTCTCCCACCAATCTTTGACATGGGGGAGAACCTTGAGGAGAGAAAATGTAATCTTTTCTCTATCGAAAAAGTTGTGGACAGAAAAATACACTTCTAGAAGATTTAACCATTTATCTACAACATCCACATATATTTGACCTTCAAATATAGGAATATCAAAACTTATTTGTACCTTGAAGGGGGCGAGGAATCTGCTAGAGGTAGATGCATTGCTTGTCAGCAGCTGTTGAAGGTTTTGTGCAAAGGTGTCCATCATCTTGTTCCTCTATTGCTTGAGGGATTACTCGAGTAACATTTTGAAAGGATCTCCTAACTCTCCATATTTATTTTCACCCACCATGGAAGGTTTCTTGGGCACACGAGAGTAGTTTTCCTCAAGAGAAACAATCTCGAGACCCAACTCTCTATACCCTAACCTCCTCGGGGACATGCACTAAAAACGACAAAGAGTAGACCGCTATGATACCACTGATCTAGATTTATGAGAAGAATGAAATGAAACACATATTTATAATATTAACACAAAGACAAAATGAATAATAATAGAGATACAGTAAAACTTTAATTATATTAAATAAGAAATATGTTCAAACTGTAAAATGAAGACTGAAACAAGCTTGCTAGAATGGTGGCATCTTATCTGTGAGAAGAGATGTGACGACTATGATCATTTGCAATAATATGAGTAAAATAAGGCTCTGAAATCCTTTTTACAATAAACATGAATGACAAAACCCTATACATCCAAAAACCTAACCCTAGGAGAGGAAGCGCCAAAATTCATGCGGGCCCCGTTGGGGTAAGTTGGTATATCAACTTCCTAGGGTCGCAACTTTTGCATACAATCTCCGTTTTAGGCACACAATGGCCTGTTAGAGAGGTTTATCCAAGGAATACACATTTTCCCATAAAAATAAAACTCCGATTATAGTTTGACTATGGAAATCCCTAAAAACATTTTTTAGGGTCTCGAAACGACCTCGAAAGTTCAGGACCCAAAAACTACAAAAAAACTGCCAAACTAAGAAACCACCGAGATGAACTAGTTGGAATAGGTGGGTGGCCATCGATATCTGCATGGATCATTCACATTATTATTTATTATTTATTTTTAGTTTAATTTAATTTTTTTACATTTTTTTCGTTTTCTCTTTATTTGTATCAGAAAATTAAATTCAAGATGGAGAATAAGTAGAGGAGTTATCTTCCTTACTCACAATTTCAATATCAGATTGCTGAAGTAGTCTGGAGTTAAATTCATCTCTAGATGTTGGCTTATGGTATAATTTTAGTCTATGAACATTGACTACAAATGAAATTCTTGAACCATCAATGGTTTTGATCTTTACAGAGGCATTGTCAAATGCCATGTCAATTTCATATGGGTCGAGCAATGAGCCAGTGGGTGGTGAATTTTCCTTTGAAGCTTTTGAAATTTGAATCGAACAATAAATCCCAATCACCTGCTTTAAAATCCTTATTTTTTATAAACTTCTTGTTCCATTTTTCTCGTTGCTCCTGTACAAGAATGGTTTTCTGTAGTGCATCTTGGCAAATTTCATCTGGCTCTTTAATTGTAAAACTTGTTGTTGATGAGATTCTGGCAAATTTATTCCTAATTCAGATGTATTTTTGAAAGTTTTCACCTGAAAAATCAATGGTGAGAAACACTTGCTTCTTATATACCAGTTCATAAGGGGTGTGACTAGTAACATTATTCCATGTAGTTCTTCTATACACCCATAATTATTCTGGAAATTTTTCCGCCCACTCTTCTCGATGGAGATGAACTGTTTTTGTCAAGATATCCTCTAAAACCTTATTTGTAGATTTCACTTAGCCATTGGCATGTGGATAATATGGTGTGGAATTCCCGTGTCTAATTTTATATTCCTTCACAATAGACTGAATCAAATTTGAGGTGAATTGTGCCCCCTGGTCAGTAACAATCTCACTAGGAACACTAAATCCAACAAAATATCTTCAAATATGAAAGTTACTACTGAATGCTCAGTGGTATATCATAAATATTTCTTTTCAACCCATTTGGTAACATAATTCATACAAAGAAGAATATACCTTTCTTTTTTGATGATGGATTAATGGTCCCTACAAAGTCCTAATCCCACTTCTTGAATCATTCCACATGGACCTATGGCTGAAGTGGCGTCTCATCGGTTGCAACAGGATGACCCATCCTTTGAAAACTGTCACATCTTCTTACACATTCTTTGGTATCTTTGAAAATAGAAAGACAATAATACCTCAAATAAAGGATTTTATAGATTGTCCTTTTTTCTGAAAAATTCACACTGCAAGGCTCATCATGAAAATCTTTCAAAATGTCAAACATTTCATCCTCTCTAACACATCGAAAAATGATCAAATATCCTCCTGTATATAAGAGGTCTCCTCCAATCCAACTAAATTTAGCACTTTATCTGATAACTTTTTGTTTTTCTTTTGCTGAAAAATTCAGTGGAAATTTTCCTATAGAAAAATAATTTGCAATGTCATCAAATCGTGGATTCTTAACAAAAACTTAAAATAAACTTTCATCATGAAAAGTTTCAACTACAGGAAAGGTCTCACCAGGATTATTGATTCGAGAAAGGAAATATGCCACCATATTTTATGTTCATGGCCTATCTAAGACAGTGAAATTAAATTATCACAAGAGGAGAAGCCATATTTTTATCCTACCATTGGTTATTGTTTTATACATTAGGTCATGATGGTGGAATGGTCTTCGTGTACAAAAATCTCATATTCTGTAATATAATGCCAAAAATGTTTTATTCCATAAATGACTGCCAAAAATTCCTTTTATGTAATAGTATAATCCATCTCAGCAAGAGTTAAATTTTTACTTATAAAATAAATTGCATAATGATGTTGATTTTCTTTTTGTCCCAAAACTGCTCCTATTTTTGTCTCAAATGAATCTGTAGATATGTGAAAGGGGAATGTCCAATTGGGTCCTCTCAATACTTAGAGTTGTAGAAATTTTTTCTTTTACTGCATTAAAGGAAATTGGGCAGTTAGTCTCCTAGTAAAATTTAATATCTTTTGCTAATAATTTGAATAAAGGAGATGCAATTATAGTGAAATTTCTGATAAACCATCTATAGTACTTGCATGACCAAGGAAACTCCTCACATCGTTTTGATTTGATGCAGTGGGTAAAATGAAAATGATGATAATATTTGTTGGATCTACCTTAATAGTTGTAGCTAAAAAATGCTGACTAAGTAAAATACCTTCTGTATACATCATAAAAAAATTCTCATTGCTTAAGGAAAGGATTGTTTCTCAACATCTATTTAATGCTCTTTCCAAGTTCTCTAAGGCTTCCATAAAGGTATCTAAATAAACTGAAAAATCATCCATATATACCTCTACACAATCATCTATTAAATCAACAAAAATTAACAAGACTTCCCTTTGAAAGGTGGTTGGTGCATTACAAAGGCCAAAGAGAAATAGCTTGTAGGCACAGATTCCCCAAGGACAAGTAAATATCATTTTGTCTTCATCTCCAGGTGCTATTCTGATATGGTTATAGCCACTAAAACCATCAAAGAAAGAAAAATATTTATTTCCAACCAACATGTCAAGAAATTGGTCGATGAAAGGTAGAGGGAAGTGATATTTTAATGTGGATTTATTGAGTTCTTGGTAGTCTACACATACCCACGATTTTCCATTTTTCTTGGTAAATATAACCAAGGGTGAAACCCATTTTCTTTCTGAGATAGGATAGATGAAACCTACGTATAATAGTTTTTGTAGATATCCTTTTACAATATCTTTTAACACTATCTGTTCATTCGTCTTTGCGGTTGTCGGACTGGTTTGCCATTTTCCTGTATATAGATGTGATGGGTGCAAGTGTCTGGATGTATACCTTTCATATCAGTTTATTCCCAATAAGAAGATTCAAAAAAAATATGCAAAACATAAATTAATTGTTTCTTATGTGACTCATCAAGATCAACATTGATGTTTAATATTTTTCCAGGAAAAAAAGCAATAACTATTTACAAGAATTTGTTACAAAGTTTACAAATAACACAATATGAAATAAAGATGTTAATATTTATGTTGTACATGTCTCCTGAAAGGTTTTCCCAACAAGATAATTAGAAAAAAAAAGGTTTTAGATGATAAATCTTGTGAAGATGATGTGGTTGTATATGGTTCAGAGTTTATGGTCTTCCCCTTAAAATACAAAGGAAAATCAAGATGTGATATTAAATGATTGGACTAATTTGATTATGTATTTTCCTTAAGGTTTAGAGCTTGTGCAATGGTTAAACATGGATGGATGATTTCATCTTCTATATCTATTTCTTCTACCCATTTATCCTTCTCTAATTCATTCACTGATTTAGATGGGTGATACAATGTAATGTGTTTTATTTCATCTCCATTTGTAATTCTCATATCTCCAGAATAATGGGACATATAGTTTTTGACAATTTGATAAAATTCAATAAAAAGGAAGTTGTGAGAAATATGCCAAATATTATTAAACCTTCAAACCTTGTTTGTAGGCACTGCTAACATGGAAAGCATAGAAGAGTATGATTCAAGACAAAAGAATACTATACATCAAAACCATTGGAACTTGTTCACACTGAACTTTGTGGACCAACAAGAACTAAAAGCATGCAAGGTGAACATTACTTCATTTTATTCATAGATGACTATACAAGGATGACTTGGGTATCCTTTATCAAAGAAAAATCATAATATTTCAACAAATTCAAGGCTTTCAAAGCACATGTTGAAAATGAGACTGATCTTAAAATCAAGTGCTTAAGATTAGACAATGGAAGAGAATTTAGCGCAAATGACTTCAATAAGTTTTGTGAAACTCATGGAATTAAAAGACATTTTTCATCTCCAAGAGCACCTCAACAAAATGAAGTTGTTGAAAGGAAAAATAGAATTGTCTAAGAAGCAACCATACCTATGTTAAATGAAGCCAAACTTCGAGATATCTATTGGAGAGAAGTAGTATATATAACATTATACATACTTAACAAAGATCATCTTATATTTAACCATGAAAAGACACCATATGCATTATGGTTTGGTAGACCAACATTCAACTCAAACAGTTCAGAGTATTTGGGAGAAAATGCTATATAAAAATAGATGATGACAATCTAGGAAAATTTGATTCCAGATCAGATGAAAGAATATTTATTTACTACTCATCCAATAAAAAGGTTTGCACATGCTACAATATGAGATTGCACAAAATTGTGAAAAGTGCAAATGTAAAGGTGGATGATCTAACATCAAGAAGATTCAAATCTCAAAACAATTCACAAGATGATGAAATAAGAAGAGATGATTATGATGATGAAGAAACTGGAGAAATACAAGAAGAAGAATCACAAAGTGAAGAAGAAAATGAAGAGGAAGCATCACCAAGAAAAGAATCAAGAGAACCTTCAAGAAGAGTACAAAGATATCATCTTGAAAGTCAAATCATAGGCAACAAAAGTTTTGAAACAAGAAGAAGGTGAACATATGAATTTGAAAAAACAATGTTCTCCCTAATAGAACCCAAAACATTTGCAGAATCCAACAAAGATGAAGATTGGATTAAATCCATGAATGAAGATCTTGATCAAATATAGAAGAATCAGACCTGATAACTTATCCCAAGACCAAAAGACAAATTTGGTAGGGACCAAGTGGATTTTTAAGAATAAAGTTAATGAATATGGTCAAATTATAAGGAATAAAGAAATATTAGTGTGCAAAGGATATGCACAAGTAGAAGGGATTGACTTTGAGGAATTTTTTTCCCTTGTGGCTAGATTAGAAGCTATCAAAATGTTTTTGACATTTGCATGCTTTAAAAACTTCAAAATATATCAAATGGATGTCAAATCGACATTCTTAAATGGAAATCTAGAGGAAGAAGTTTATATAGAACAACTTGAAGGATTTATATTATCAGGAAATAAATACTTTGTCTGCAAATTAAAGAAAGCATTGTACGGTCTCAAACAAGCTCCCAGGGCATGGTTTTCAATACTTGATAATCATCTATAGCAGCAAGGTTATTGTTGCATCCCTTTCATCCCCTAAATGAGAAAAATAAGGACACTTACAAGTCCAGTTGGGTTAGCTAGACAAGACAACAGTGAATGCGAGAGTTAGAAACATCAAGCATAAAAAATAAACAAACAACTAAGATAATAACAATAAAAGAAACTAAACTAGAGTGCATAAGAGAAATAGAACAAAAAAACAAACAAAATTCATGCCACGAGTGGATAAGTTGTATTAGTGGAAAAAAACCAAAGAGAAAGGGAGACTTGTGGGTTCCCTCTTCCTCCGAGGGAGGGCTCTTGAACTCCCAATGATTGATCTCTTCTTACAAATAGCAAACTAGAAGGAAATGGTGTAGAAATCCAAAGCTCATTCACTCAAGAGGTGATATGAATGGCTAAATGAGATGGTGCTTGTATGCTCTAATGAGGAAAGAGGTTCCTCTAAGAGAATATAGGCAGCATAACAATACAAATGAATTCCTTGAAAATATAGTGCACCCATGGCCTATTTTTATATCAAATATTTGAGGCATTATTAAACCAATATTTAGTGTGAAAAAGGGGCTCTTTAAGGAACCCAGCCCCCCACTTAGATTTAGCTCGGATTTGGGTGTCAAATCGACTTGGGAGATGAACCAGAAGTGGGTGGAAGGCCAACCAAAATCTTAAATGTGTCGTTCTAAGGTATGCATGGCTTTTTGCATCTATAGTCCTACATCGGGCGCATGTGTGCTTTTTCGGTGTTGTAGGATTATCACACGTATGCATGCTACCTTTGTATCTTTAGTGCATACTAATTTTATAACCAGTTGTATAGTTTTGTGCCCTTTGGAAATGCATTTTCTGGGCCATGGATGAACTCATGGGTGTTTGGAGATGTTGGATTCCTGTAACCATTTGCGGATGAAATTTCAGTGATAAAAGATGCCCCCTGATGTGTGAGGTTAGGAGCATACATATAGTCGAAATACATCAATGTTTCTTCTATTGAGAGTACCATTGTAAGAAAGAGTGTTGAGAGGAGTTGCAAGAGGGACCCATTGGAGGTAGAGGGGAACCTGTGGGACCCAAACCTTTCGCTAGGTGTGGAAAAATAAATTTGTGTACAAACAAGGCAGGCATGCCCCATGCTTGTGTCATGTAACTCAAAATGTGTAAGACAGTAACTAAAGTTGTGTGTGGATGTAGATAACTACAATGCCCTCCGAGGAAGTTTGATAATGGAAGAGGACAATTATGATGGTGAAAAAACTCTGAAAAGAGGCGATGACACCTATAAGAAGTGTCGATAATTCCCAGACATTGATAGCCCAACAAATTTCAGAAGTCTTCGACAAATATAAAAACAACTGCAATAGTCGCAAAGTAAGACCCACCGTAACATGAGATAGTGATGAAGTTGAATGTTATGGGGGTTAATGACAACAGAGAACAATGGTGGTTTTCCCTGTGCCGTCCAAGACTCCTCATTGTAAAGAAAATGAGAGTCAAGATATTTTTGCCCTTCTGGAAACTGCGCTGATGTCGAAAGAAAGGGAAACGTGAATCCAAGAAGCAAAGGGCTTCATGAAATCCATTGAATGAGATCAGGAACTGATGAGGTACATGGACAAAGTCAAGATGTGGTGAGACTCAAGACGTCCCTTGGTTGGGGATATATGTGAAGTATGAGTGGTAGTAACCGTGAAACTGGATCTAGTGTCAGGGGGACGACTAGACATGGGTTAAATTGTGCCAAAGGCGTGACAAAGTGGAAAAACTCAGAGATCGGGGGTACATGGATGGTGAGATACTCAGATTTTATGGACAATGTAAACAAGAGTAGAATATAATGAATTCCCCAACCAACGGTGACATGGGTTGCTTTGCTAGGAAAACAAGGTCACCAAGGGGGACGACAAAAAGCTATGTAAATGATGGAAACAAAGGCTTTTTACAATTACCAAATGAATAAAGAATAATTTGGGATGAGTGTACAGATATAGAAATGGGTGCCCCAGTGAAATATGGCTTGGCTTGTGAGGGCACAAGTTGCGTGGAGAACGGGTGGAGGGTGGCAGCCCCATAGGTGGGTTTCTGTATGATCGAAATGAATGGAGGAGAATATGCAGATGGGAAAACTGATTGTGGATGAAATGGATGGTTAATGATACTGTGGAGGTGCATTCAAAATAGAACCATGATGAGATAACCTGGGAGTCCATTGGGAAAGATAGAAAAATGAGGAGAAGGAGTATGTGGTTGATTCTTGAAAATGTGTAAGACTATTGAGACTCCCATCCCTAAAGGGTGAAAACAACATGAGTGTCAAAGTGCCTGTCACACACCCACTATGACAACTAAAATTTTCTTTTTCTTTTTGTCTTTTCTTCAAGGGACAGAATCCCTAAATTTCTATGGAGCCTAGCGCAGACCATCCCTTCCCTTATCCTCCTCCATGTGATCATTGGCTATGACCATAGGCCTTACAAAAAGGCACTTCCGACTTTCACGATTCGAGGAATCGTGATGAAAGCGTTCGCCTGTTCTCTGTCTTTCAAAATGACGAAACCCGAAAGGGTCTAACAGATCCTTAGCTCCTCCCTTGGGTCGCTTTTCATATGACTAGTCCTATGACCTGGTGCTATTCCTTTAAATACTTTCAGGGTTTGGTGATTCAGAAAATCGCAATGCCAACATGCCTCCTTTCCCTTTTTAATCCCCAGAACTCGAAAGCCCAGTATCATCTAGATCTACGGTCCAGATCGTCGACTTGATCAACGACCCAGATTAAATCATGGCATTCTATCTTTTAGGATTTCTAGCAGGGTCTTCACTCCTATTCCTCCGATGTCTAGAACCCCAGTGGCTTTAGACCTTCACCATGCATCCCTGCCAATGGGCAGTCTAGATTCTTTCGGGACTCCTCCTTCCTACCACAAGACCCTGTCTGGTGACCTAGGGCTCATCCATAGAGTGCGTCAGGGTTTCGCGTACTGGGATTTTGCGACCGACGAAGATGAGGGGTCTTGCTCTTGGATTTCCCTGGTGCTGAAATGCCGAAACCCTTTCATGCTAAACCGATTCGGGGTTTCGCATACCAGAATTTCATGACTGGCGNCTAAACCGATTCGGGGTTTTGCATACCGAGATTTTGCAACTAGCGAAGATGGGGGGTCTTGCCCTTGGGTTTCTCGGGTGTCGAAACGCCGAAACCCATTCACACTAAACTGATTCGGGGTTTCACATACGGGGATTTCGTGACTGGCGAAGACGAGGGGTCTTGCCCTTGTGTTTCCTGGGTGCTGAAACGTTGAAACCCATTCAAGCTAAACTGATTCGGGGTTTCACATACTAGGATTTCGTGACTAGCGAAGACGAGGGGTCTTTCCCTTGGGTTTCCCATGTGTCGAAACGTCGAAACCCATTCACGCTAAACCAATTCGGGGTTTCACATGCCGGGATTTTGCGACTGGTGAAGACAAGGGGTCTTTCCCTTGGGTTTCCCAGGTGTCGAAATGCCAAAACCTGAGAGAACTACTCTTTCTTGTACAAGGTTTCTAGACTCTGATCACATGATCCTTTAGAGGGTTCTTGGGTAATCATCCCTAGGTTTGATGACCTGACTGAAAAGCCTTCCTAATTTGTCGAGCTATGAACTCTGTGATAGGGGTAAAGTAAACTCGTGGGTTTACTATAACTGTAGTCTTTTCAAGGGACTCACTCCAGCTCTGGAATGCGAGGGAACTTCCTAGGAGGAGGTGCCTTCAGGAAATCAAACCAGGACATAGTGCGAGTCAAGTAGATGGAACAAATCTCAAGGGAACAGACTTGTATTTTGAACTTATCCATTCTATACCTAAATCGATTATGGTCATATGAGTATAAACATGAGCATGCTTCTAGGATATTCAATTCAAGATACAAGATATAAACACTTATTAGACACACCAGGTGTGACGCGAATACTGAGAGGGGTGCTTGTTTCCACCCCACCATAGGCTCAGTGACTCCAAGCGGATTTACCACTAGCCACCCCCGAGCTAGACCACGATGCTTGAGACTCTGTCTCCTACTTCTAGCTCAATGAAAGTCAAGGATGAAGGTTACTCTCCTTCTCCTTTGTTCAGAATTCCCCGTATTTCCCCAGTTTATCCTGGTTCTCTTCCGTGATCCCCATCGCGCGTGTTCTCCCTTCCCCCCTTTACCACACTTCCTCTCTTGCCTTTTCTCTGCAAGTTTGCATGTGGCATGAATTTCCCCGTCTGTGGTCAGGTCTAGGAGTTTTTACGGATGGGTAGTTCAACCCCGTCCCCTCATTAACTCTTGAGGAGCCTCCCCACC
>JASDQU010096493.1:0-11743 GCA_032191745.1 Picea mariana | reverse complement strand
CTCCTATTTATACTAAAAAGAAGCATCTAGAGGAAGATCCTTCTAGAAGCGGAAGCTTCTATTAGGTCTTCTTACATCCGCCTTATTCTATTTTATTGAAAGGTCTTATTTAATATTGACCCTTATTACATCCGAATACATTGATCTACCTATGTGCGGGTTAGGACCTTAACAGGGAACAACAAGATATGACTATTGGTAAAGGGGAGGAGGGTAATAAGATGGACCTCCATATATAGGAGTATATTGGGGTGTACCGTACATAGGTGGTGGTTGTATGTACGGATTGTAGTGTGTAGTGGTACCAATCAATCCATCTGTTGAGCGAGACATCCCAGGTTTTTCCTAGCCGAATGGTATGGGTCGTGAGGCATCAGGTAGTACCGTATATAAGTATCCTGACTGTGAATAAATGAGTTTGAACTGTTGAGTCTTGCTGATGAGTTCTTCTTCAGATTGGGGGAAGGTGGTGGCCACATCCTTGGTAAGGAGGGAAATAAGTGATTTGAGAAACCAATTGAGGCATTGTTGCTTGGTGGCTTCAGCTTTGCATAGACTACGTTATCGACGCCATTCGTGAATGTGGTCAATGATGTGTATAACAAAGGTTTGTTTAAACTCTGAGATTAGTTCAAGACCATTGTCATGACGGATTGGTAGTTGAAAGAAGGTAAAAAATGCTTTTGCCAAAGATTCAAAGGTCACATGGAATCCAGATTTTTATTCTACATACCACTTGGTTGATGGGATAGTGAGCGTGCATTGGAATAACCTCAATTAGACGAATTCGTCCATGATTTTGTTTGAAGAGTACCACAAGTGGAAGGTCATGATATGGTTGTTTGGTTCATCTCCCTCTTGTCCTTCAAACTTGGGAATGTTTGAAGGTAGTTTGGTAGGCATTGTAGGCCATGTGGGGTCATGAAATATATGATCATTAGTGAGATTAGTCAGATCCAATATGTTGAGGGAAGCCAAGTATGGCATCTGAGGTGGTGGTGGAGGATTATCTCCAGCCATGGTGTGATTTTTTTGGGTACCTGACCCTTGAGGGGGGTTAGGTGGGGTTGTACTTCCTCCTGGCGAAGAAGTGTGCCCCCTGCTTCCTTGTAAAGGAAAGCAAGTGGATAGTTGACCTTGGGAATTAGACCCAAGTAAAGGAGAACCGAGCAAAGTGGATCCCAAGAGGGTAGCACTCACAGGGGTGTGAGAAGGTGGAGCTGATGAGTTGGCAAGACTAGGAACTCCCCCTAGAATGGGAGAGATATTTAGTGAGCATCTGGAATGATGGGGATTATGTGGGTCCCCTATGATGTCCGACTAACAAAGTGGATGTGTGAAAATGATGAGAGAAATAAATGAACAAGAGTCTTTGTTATGATTTTTGGACCTGCACAATATATCTCACAATCACATGTAGTCACAAGGGCATCATACATAAATCAATTGATAAATAAGCATACATGTGGGTAGGTAGATTGTTTCCGCATGGGAGAACAAAGAAAACAAATGCTTGTGTCCTAAAAGATGTAACGTCCTTCCTCTCAAATAGCACCAGACCTTCCAATAGCACTCGAAAGTGGGGTTTGAAGCCATCGGAAGAGAAACTAGTGAAGTATGAAGTGATCAGTTATAATGAGGGGTAGAGGGTGCATATCCCGAAAGAGTTGGTGATATTTCCCAATAGCCACACAAAATTCGATCAAGGTGCAATTACAGCCCACAATTGCCACCTGGGTAGATGCCCTAAAATTTGGTCACTAGGTACCTCGGTCAAAGTGTGACATTTAAATTTTTGGCCTAAGAAATGGGTCATAGGATGGATCCCATCCAAGAGATGGGTGCCTCAAGGGGGGACGCATAGAACAACTGGACCTCGGACTTTGACCCTTCACGGGTATCTCCCTACCTTATGGTGTTAGGAACACTTGACTTGGAGGATTTACAGTTCCCTATTTGACAACTTCTATTGTTTGAAGATGTGAGAACCAGATAATAGGGAGTTATTTGGATGCCTATCCTCGAGATCCTAGCTAGACTAAAAAACATTCTTTTGGCATCTCCTGTGGAGGAAAACTTAGTGAGTTTTTTAGAAAAAATTTAGATGTGGTTGTTTGAGAGATTGGGGGTGTGAACCAATCTCATTGAAATTAAGTGGGAGTGGATAATCGCGTCAAGAAAAGGGGGTGGGGCGTTTTGGAATCCCTTTGGAGGAAACTTACTTCAACCTCCACAATTTTCTAGATGAAGCTATGTGAGTGAGTAGTGACTTTGTGTGTGAACAAGTGAAAGTGTGCCAAATGTTTAACAAGTTTAGGTGTCACCTTGCTGCATGTGGACTTAGTGTGGTCCTTACAAGTCTTGATTACCTAATTTACTAAATTCCATTGGTACAACCTTGCGAAATTTTAAAGTCCCTAGAGAACTATCATGTGGACATATGAGTCCTTACCAATCCTTTAACTCCCTAGTGTGATTTAATCTAAGAAAGCTTCAACAAGTATCCTAGATTGTGGACATGTGGGCATGGTGGGCCTATTACAAAACATTTAAACTTCCTTAGTGATTTAATCTAAGAAATTAAATTCAAAACTATCCTATCTTTGTAGAATGTGGGTATGTATGGGCCCTTACAAATTTAAAATGTGGTTGAAAAACAAAACTTAGAGGAGTCCCGAGGGGGATGTTGTCCTCTCCTAAAGATTTTGTCTTTTAAAGGAGATGAAATTTTCCCTCAATCGTTTTTCTAATTCTCAAGATCGCTTTATGGCACGAGAGAAGAGCATACTCAAAGATTGACGTTCAATTTCTAGTCCCAATGCAAGTAGTTATATTTGTGATATAGAATGATTCCAAGTTATATTTAATCAAAACAAGCCATCCATGTGGCAAAATGAAAGAAAAAAGAGGATAAATATGGATTTTAACCCCCCTAAGTGTCTATGTTTTGACTAACCCTTCATGTGGATAGGGAATCTAAATGTGGTGCATATTACAATCTACATAGAATCAAACTTAAGAAGGCTATGGGCCTTCAACAGATCACAAAACCCTTACAATGTATGATTTTTTGAACATATGTGTGGGTCACAGAGTAGACAGAGGCGCATTTGGCGCCAATATGTAAATCAAAAATGAGTTTTTGGTGTAGGTGTGCAGAATGTGCTGAGCAACACAGTGAGTTTGGTGCACGTGCTCGAAAGACACGCATGTGGGTTAAAAAAACCCGTGCACTTTCTGTTACACGATCGAGAAGAAAATTTCAGATGAAATTCTCTCAGCTCAGCTCCGAATTTATCTTTTTGCAGGCAAGCATGGGTCGGCTATGGTTCTTGCAAGTTAAATAAGAAAAAAGTAAGTGCTCAATCAACCCAAATGGGGAGGAAATTGATACCTATCCCCAGTGGAGTTGCCAATCTGTTGTGTCCCTTTCGTCACCTAAATGAGAAAAATAAGGACGCTTACAAGTCTAGTTGGGTTAGCTAGACAAGACAATAGTGAATGGAAGAGTTAAAAACATCAAGCATAAGAAATAAACAAACAACTAATCTAATAACAATAAAAGAAACTAAACTAGAGTGCATAAGGAAAATAGAACAAAAAAGAAAATAACATTCACGCCACCAATGGATAAGTTGTATTAGTGGGAAAACACCAAAGAGAAAGGGAGACTTGTGGGTCCCCGCTTCCTCCAAGGGAGGGCTCTTGAACCAGCAATGATTGAGCTCTTCTTACAAATACAAAGCTAGAAGGAAATGGTGAAAAAATCCAAAGCTCATTCACTCAAGAGGTGATATGAATGGCTAAATGAGAGCGTGCTTGTATGCTCTAATTAGGAAAGAGGTTTCTCTAATATAATATAGGCAGCATAACAATACAAATGAATTCCTTGAAAATATAGTGCACCCATAGCCTCTTTTTATAGCAAATATTTGAGGCATTATTCAACCAATCTTTAGTGTGAACAAGGGGCTCTTTAGGGAACCCTTAGGTCTTTGACCAGCCCCCCACTCAGATTCATCTCATATTTGGGTGTCAAATCAACTTGGGAGATGAACCAGAAGTGGGTGGAAGGCTGACCAAAATCATAAATGCGTCGTTATGAGGTATGCATGGCTTTTTGCATCCACGGTTTTGCATCAGGCCCATGTGTGCTTTTCTGATGTTGTTTGAATGTCGCATGTGTGCACGCTACCTTTGTATCTTTAGTGCATACTAATTTTATAACCAATTGTATAGTTTTGTGCCCTTTGGAAATGTAGTTTCTAGGCCATGGATGAACTAATGGGTGTTTGGAGATGCTGGATTCCTGTAACCATTTGCAGACAAAATTCCAGTGATACCAGTTACAAAAGAGGAGCTACTGAAAAAAATATTTACATTAAAACTGAAAATTAGAATATGATTATTGTTGTAGTATATGTGGATGATATCATCTTTGGAAGTAATCTAAATCCTCTAAGAAAACAATTTTCTACAGAAATGCAAAAAGAATTTGAGATGTCAATGCTTGGTGAACTGACATTCTTCCTAGGGTTACAAGTTTCACAATCAAACAAAGCCATATTTATATCTCAGACCAAATACATTAAGGAAATGTTGAATAAATTTCAAATGGAAGAATGTAAACCTATGAGCACTCCTATGATTATAGGATGCAAACTTAGCAAAGATGATGAATCACTAGAAGCACACCAAACCATGTATAAATCAATGATTGCCAGCCTATTATATGAAACAACAACAAGACTGAGCATCATGCAAGTTGTAGGATTAGTGGCCAGATTTCAATCTTCACCTAAAGAGACACTTATGAAGGAAGTTAAAATGATTTTTAGATATATCAAAGGCACCTTGGATTTTGGATTATGGTATCCAAAAAAAGAAGAATTCATATTAATTGCATATACTGATGTAGATTGGGTAGGAAGTGTTGATGAATATTAACTGCATATACTAATGTAGATTGGGCACGATATGTTCATGTAAAAAAAAACCCTCCATATCACTATCCACAATAGAAACTGAATATATTGTTGCTATCTCATGTTGCACTCAATTTATTTGGATGAAACAAACTCTGTAAGACTTACAAATAAAGTATGATCATCCAATTTCTTGTAACTGTGACAATACTAGTGCCATAAATCTTTCTAAGAATCTTGTTAGGTACTCAAAACCAAGCATATCCCAATAAAATTTCATTTTTTATGGGAACATGTTTCTCAAAATGTTGTTAAAGTGGAATATGTGGATACTAAAGAACAGATTGCTGATATATTCACAAAAACTTTACCGAGGAGTACTTTTGAATACCTTAGACAAAAAATTGGGGTAATCTCTATGTCTAATTGAATTGCACAAGTTTCTTCATATAAGGAGTACAAGGAAAGGGGGATTATAACCTCACGGGAGAAAAGACACATCCATTTTGTCATCGTTGTCAAAGGGGGAGGATAAATAGTAAAACCCATTTAATAAATAAGGGGTTTTTACTATGTTTTCATCAATGCCAAAGGGGGAGAATGTCATACATGGTGTTGGCATTGATGTCAAAGGAGATCAATATGCTCAACATTGGACATAATGTTATGAAGTTGACACTAATTTCAAAGAGGGGAAAAGATCAAAGTCTAGTGCTCAATAAAATATGTAAAAGGGTCTGTTATGAGAGTCTCTATTAGACATATTGATCTTCGACTTAGATAACTTTGACTTGTATTTCCTCCGACTCTGACTTTGATAACTTTGAATAGAATTACCTTCGACTTTGACTTGGATAGCTTTGACTTTCATTTCCTTTGACTTCTACTTGGATAACTTCAAATTGCATTTCCTTTGAATTTGACTTGGATAAATTTAAATTTCATTTCCATCGAATTTGACTTGCATTTATTGACTCTTGGTTGACTCAACTTTGGTCGACATAATTTGCCTCAAACTAACTTTCATTTTGGCCATCTCGTTTTTTCCCATTTTGACTTCTAGGTGGTCGAATCTATTTTATTTTTTGACTCAACTTTGGTTGAATTATTTTTCCTCAAAACCAACTTGCATTTTGGCTGACTCATTCTCCCATTTCGACTTCTGGTTGGTCGACTCTATTTTATTTTCTAACTCTATGTGTGGCTTGAGGGGTCGAGAATTTCTCGTCATATAAACAACCAAAGTTAAAATTGTTTTAAATAGAGAATTCCATGTTGGTGAGACGAATAGGTTATAAGCCTCTTGTTTACGGATCCAAAATATTGATCTTCAATGATCCAACAAATACAATATGCCCAAAGTAACTATAGAGGAACAATTATTGTATGGTTTAGGTCGAAATACAATGAAATCATAAATTCTATGGATCAACAGTGGACAATGAAGATTGATCATAGATCATAGGATCAATATGTAAGTGTGAGACCAAAATAAGAAGAGTCAATCCATAACTCAGATTGACTCATAAATGCTAAAAATACGATTAAAGATAATTAACACCTCAGGATCAAGGTTTGTTTAAGGAACTGTTACAACAACAATAAATAGTTTTTAGCACCCAGATATTCCATTAATGATGAAAAACTTACAAGGGATTTGAAATATTTTGAATTAAAGACAAAAAATTTAATGAAAAAATGTTAGCTTTATTATCAAATTAAATGAATACATGCATTGGTTCATACAAAGAGACATAATGGTTCAATTTCATACATGTTGGAATACTATATTAAAAAACGGTATAGTGGAATAAGAGTGTCTCTGTGGTCTAGTTCAGAATATAAAAATCATAAGTAGAGTCCATGAAAGTATATGAAACCTTAAACATACACGTGAAGTGAGGGTGGAAGCGAGGATCAAGGGAGGATTGGAGTCCTCTACAGGTTGGATCCTGAAACAAGCTTGTTGGTGCTTTCTCAAGTTGGTGCTTGAAAACAAGGGAGTTGGTGCTTCCTCAAGTTGATGCTCAAAAAAAGGGAATTGGTTCTTCATAGAGTTGGTGCTCTAAAATAGGGGATTGGTGTCTTTTTTATTTGGTGCTCAAAAGAAGAGATATGGGTGTCTCCTACACATTTTAACTTGTACCTTTTGTGATTTTTATATTTAATTTATGTTCTCAACACATTGTTGTTGATTAATTGTTTTGATTAATAATTAATTATTAATAAAATTGTTAAAAAGAAGCAATATTGATTCACCTCCCCCACTCAGTATTGACCAACATTTCAACAAGTATGTCACACTAGTTTCCCATTTGAACTGTCTTTTATTACTAGAATTATTTTTGTTATTACAGGAAATGACTATAAATTTTCTGTTGAAATACATGGAGTCCTTTTATTACTAAAACTGACAATGTTCTTCTGATGTACATAAATGTTGTCACGAAGGAGTAGAAAAATCCTTATGCTGTTAGAAAAATTGAATCTTAACATAACTATTAATCACTAAAAATGTCACTAATTTATTCCAACTCATCTCTGAAAATTCCGCAGGAAATTAGTACAAAAGCGAACTCTTCCAGCCAGTCTACTGGTTTTCAAGCAAAGCTCATGTTCAGATGTGCTAGAAATCTTGGTTTTCACTGATCTGTATTTATGAGAAGAATGAAATGAAATACAGATTTATAATAGTAACACAAACACACAATGAATAATAACAAAGATATAGTAAAACTTGACTTCTATTAAATAAGAAATATGTTGAAACTGTAAAATGCAGACTAAAACAAGCTTGTTAGAATGGTGGTAGATTATCTATGAGAAGATATGTGACAAGTATGCTCATTGGAAAGAAGATGAGTACAATGAGGCTCTGAAAGCCTTTTTACAATAAAAATGAATGCCAAAACCCTATACATCCAAAAACCTGAACCTAGGAGATGAAGCGCCATAATTCATGTGGGCCCCGTTGGGGTAAGTTGGTACATAAAGTTCTCATGGTTGTAACTTTTGCATATGATCTTCATTTTAGGTGCATGATAGCCCATTGGAAAGGTCTATCCTAGGAATAGACATTATGATATCAAACTCTAAATCTATTTATAGTTTTATTATGGTGATCCCTAAAAATGTTGTTTAGGGCCTCAAAACGGCCCCAAAAGTTTATGACCCAAAATCTAGGAAAAATATGCCAAACTAAGAATTTGTGAAGATGAGATAGTTGGAATAGGTGGGTGGCCACCAATATCCACCTGGATCAATCCTCCCCCATTAGGAAACAATGGTATCCATTACATTGAATTCCCCTATCAGATGAGGAAATTTCTGCTGAATTTGGCCCTGGGGGAGCCACTTGCTTTGGTGCAGGAGCTACTCTGCTTTGACAGCCCAATAAATATGGATCCTCTGCTGGCGAGTTCCCTTGACCTGTGTTTCCATGATATGATCAGTGGATGCTTATTCCATGTAGTCAGTGTTGAGCTTTGTTAGTGTCAATTTTTCTATTATCTCTGAGGTGTCCAATAGTGGTGGAAAATATGGCTGAAGGAGGTCCACATTAAATACTAGATGCAAGCCAAGGAAGGGGGGAATGTTGAGCTCAAAATAATTATCACCCACAACCTTGGTGATGGTGTAAGGTCCATAGAGGAGTGGGATAATATTTTGATGGGGCCCCTTAAGGCATTATTTCTGCAAGTGCAACCAAACATTATCTCCCACTTGAAACTTGTGTGGCATCCAATGTTGATCGGAGCATTGTTTTCACTTGGCATTGGACTTCTATAAAAAATCCTAAACTTCTTGGACAATGTGATGGATCGGCTCAATGAATTTGCTATCTTTGTCAGCTTCAGTTTGAGCATGGGACGAGTCTTCCTCGTTGGATGAAAGGGATAGTGAAAAATCCATGAGGCCCAATGGTTGAAATCCCAACCCCACTTGAAAGGGGTTGTGGCCAATTGAGTTATGTAGTTCTATATTGTAGTTGTGATGAACATAGGAAAGACTCTCATCCCATGTGCGAGGATTCTTGTAATTGTACATGTGCATGATATACATGATCATCCAGTTGACGACCTCGGTTTGACGATCTATATGGGGGTGGAAGGCAATGGATTTGGTGAGCTTGGTGTCCAACTGTGACTAGAGGCTCGACTAGAATGTGCTGAGGAACTAGCTGTTTTGATATGAGATGATGGTTTGTGGTATCCCAAAATGTGTCCATGCTCATTTTTTAAGAAGAGCTTGGTAGTGGCCTCTGTTGTGATGCTCTTCTTCCAGGCGACCAAAATCGTCATTTTAGAAAAATGATAAATCACCACAGAAAAACAGTCATTTCCCCACTTGGTTGACAGAAGGCCCGACATGTAGTCCATCGAGATGCATTCTCAAGGACTTTCAATATTAGGTAGAGGGGTGTACATTCCTTTTTTATTAATGGTCGGTTTGGCAATGGCATAGGTAGTGTGGGACTTGATATACTTGTTGACATCCTCTTGAAGTTTTGACCAATAGAAATGTTGATGTAGCACTGACACTATCTTTTCAATGTCCAAGTGTCCTGCCACTCGACTATGGTGGGATTCCCAAATCATATTCACTCGCTCGCTTGATGGAACAAAAATATGGCCTAGTTGGCACAACATCCCATCCTAAAGATGGAAATCAGTGACATTTTTGTTTTTTCCTATCATCTGGTAGGTGGCGGAAAAGTCAATATCTCTCTCATAGAGTTGGGGCCACCTAGAGGTCTCATGGCCATAGGAGTTTATCACTATGGTGAGTGATGCAACTTGAGGGAGATTGAGGAAATCAACGATGCGATTGGTTCTTCCTATTTTATATTTGATGTTGAGATGGAACTGTTGCAATTATGTGGACCACTTTTGATGGTGATCATTGTAAAATTTTCCCTATGTCTTCATGAACTGCAGTGGATTATGATCGGTGTGGATGACTGTCTCTTTCTTGAGAATTTGATTCCTCCATTGGCAGAAATCTTCCATAAAGGAGTACATTTATTTTTCATAAGTAGGGTACTTATGGACAACATGTGATAGTGTCTCACTATGATAGGCCACAGGGTGTTTGTGCTGAGTGAGAACTGCACCCACAACGTAGTATGAAGCATTTTTCTCGATTTCAAAGGGTTGTTGCAGGTCAGGTAATGAGAGAAATGGTTTTGAGGACAACAGTTGCTTCAAATCATAGAATGATTTGTGTTGCAACAATACCCACACAGACTTTACCTTACCACCACCTCTTATTTCTTGGTTGAGGGGCCATGAAATATGGGAGAATCCCAGCATGAACTTATGATAGAAAGTGGCAAGGCCTAAAAAGATCCAAAGCTCAATGAGTGTGGTTGGGGCTGGCTAGTCCCGAGTGACCTGGATCTTGGCGGGATCAACATGCACCCCATGCTCATCAACAATGTATCCTAGGTATTGGACCCCATCCATGCTGGAGGATAATTTTTCCAAATTTAAGTATAGATTGTGTTGTTGCAGAGTGTGCAAAACCTATTAAATATGTCGCAAGGGCTCTTCCCAAGTCTTGCGTAGATGTGGATGTCATCCATATACACCACCACAAAATAATTGGTGAAAGGCCACAATATATCTTCCATCATCCTCATGAAAGTTGTTGGGGCATTTGTCAAACCAAAAGGCATGACTAACAATTCAAAAATACCTTCTTTGAACTTGAAGGGAGTTTTCCATACATATTTCTATTCTATTGGGACCTGATGGTAGTCAGAATTCATATCAATCTTATTGAAGTATTTTTCCCCCTTGAGTTGGTCAAGGATATTGTCAATTCAGGGAATTGGGTATCGATTCTTGACTATTATTTTATTTAGGTCTTGGTAAATGATGCATAGTAGCCAGGTCTCGTCTTTCTTCTGCACAAAGACGATTGGGATTCCACATGGTAATGATTTGGTTCATATGTTCCCATTTTGGAGAAGTTCTTGGATTTTACACTTGATATCTGTGTTTTCTAACAATGAGTGGTAATAGATTGTCCCATTGGGTAACGGTGCATTGAGGGATAGATCAATTGAATTCTTGACTTGAAAGTATAGAGGCACCCTAGTGGGTGAGGAGAATATGTCTTTGTATTCTTCCATGACCTTGTCCACTTTCTTCTGTCGTGTGGAGAGATTAGTCGCATATACCATGGATGTGGTTGTTGTTGGATTACTGAGAGGGGGCGTGAATTGATAATGAAAAATTATTCCACTTTTAACCATAGTATATATTCTTTATGTTTACCAATAATGTTCAAGAATATATCATTAATGTATCATCTATGAATGCATCCAATAAATATATCATAAGAATTTAAACATAAGCAAGATCACATCAAGAACACAATACACCAGTATTTATGTGGAAACCCAAATGGGATAAAACCACATAATTCTTTCTTATATATAACAATAATTCATTCATAGGAAGCACCAACTTCCCATATCTCCAAATACAGCTAGAAGGAGACTCCAACCCCCTATTCTTAGGATCCAACCTGAAGGAACCTACAACTCTCTGATTCTCTGGCTCCAACCAAAAGGAGGCTACAACCCCCTAGTTTCTCTGGCTCCAGCCGGATGGTGGTTACAACCACCTAGTTCTCAAGCTCCAACCTAAAGGAAGCTCCAACTCCCTAATTCTTCGGCTCCAACCGGAAGGATGCTACAACCCCCTTTCCATGCCCCATCCTATCGCCCTGAAATATAAATGTAGACCAATTGTCACAACCTCTACCACTATCACAAACTTTGTCACAACATTGTCACTATATTTTTCTCT